>CBVK0100311781.1:0-14450 GCA_900067695.1 Picea abies
CCTGATGCCAGGTAAGCAGGGATAGTGCAATTTAGGGTTATAACAAATATTCTTTTAGACACTTTATTCTTTTTATCCAACATGCTTTGAATTGCTTTATGCAGTCTGCAGAAGACAAGTCCTCTTCTTTTCTTCTGAACTCATTCATACTTGAAAATTTTGCAACAAAGGTGGAAAAAACCCCTTTATAGAATTCCTCGTCATTTTCTAGATCAACCTAAAGGTATTGTCTCAAATTTTTTGTTCTTGATCCCAAGGAAACAAAATGCTTTTCCAGTTTCCATGCCTCGTGAATAAGTGACATTATTTTCTTGATGTTTTCTCCAACATATATTTTGACAGTAATGAGTAGGCTCGATGTTCCTCTCAGTATCAAAATGAATTCTAGTGTTCCATGAAAACTCTTCCAAGGATGCATTGTAGCAATTGGGATGGAAAATATAGGTGGGGGAATCAAAGCGCTCTCTAATTATTTAATTCTTTCTTTTAGGGGTGAATTTTCATTCTCAATTTCTATGAATGACATATTTAGGGATTCTCCCATAGATTCATGAGTCTGCACAATTTGAGATGGTGGAACTCCATTGAGGTCGAGTTCCGAGCTCAATTTTCCTTGAACTTTTTTATTTTTTGCATGAATTTTTCAATGACCAGTTTCTTTGAAATTTTATTGAATAGGGAGCTATGAAAAGTGAATGATTCTTATTCAAATATAATTGGTTCTTGTGTGGCTAATTCTGCTATGAATTCTCTACTCTCCTGAATCCTTTGTTCTTCATCAGAAAACTAAATGTCTTCAATGTTCACATCTAGAGCCATGTCTTTAACATCAATTTCTTCTTCGAGTATGACCTAACTTCCTCCTTCTTTATTTGTTTGTCTTTTCCTTTTGTTGGTCACTAGGATCTTGCGGGGTCTTTCCAAACTTCCCTTAGGAGGATTACAATCTCCTCCATCATTAGAATTGTCTATTGGATATTTCCTTTGCTCCTGAGCTACAAACTGAGATTTTTGTTTTGGTAGGCCTATTTTCTAAGAAGTGTTCGGAGATTGAGTACTCCTCTCATTCAAAAAATTTCCCCATTGTCTATGTTGATCAATGGTGCTAACAACCATTTCAATATCCTCTTGTTTCTTTTCAATTAACAATGCTTGAGGGGTTTGTTTGTCTTCTTCTTCTTCTCCGAATAAGAATGTATTAACAAATGAAATATTGTATCCCATCGATGTCATGTGTTTCATAAATAACTGGTTAGGTCAAACCCTTTGATTTCATTTGATTCCTTCAAATTATACGGATGAAATTGAACTAAAAATTCATCAATATTTGCAGTGTTCTTTAACATTATCTATCCAATCTTCCAAGGCAAAGGAATAAATTTCTTTTTCCTCTTTTCATGAAAGAAATGGGCCTAGAATCTATACTATTTGCATACATCCACAACAAACATCTTTTCTGACACATAATACGATAGATACAAGGGTTTTTCACAGGAAAAATAAATCCCGATAATGTTGAAATGATCCATTGCTTCAAATATTCCTTTCTTGTCCAAGAATGTTGCTACTTCTAAAGACAATCTTGATGTTTTTGGTCCAAAAATAAAATTTTTGAATGAGGAAATAAATACATTGTGTGCTTCATAAAAATGATACATAGCCTTCTTTTTCCACAAGGCAGGGTACCACATCTGGATAGGGTCAATTTTAGAATTGACTTCTTTGGATAGAAGCAAGACTTTGAAAACATGACAATAGGTAATAAAAAAGATTAGGTATGAAGACATGAAAAATTTCTTATTCTTCCTAAAATTTGACAACTGAAAAGATAGTTCTCTGGAGATAATTTTTCCCAATAAAAAATTGTTTTCCCATGAATTGCAAAATGCAAGATATACAGAACTAGTCGGGGAATAATGGTCGTGGATTCTTTTCTAGCTACTCTGGAAAATAGCCATGTCATTTCTCGGTAGGGGTTTTCAACAAAATAACCTAGATGTTTGATAGGTATTTTGGAATCATTGTTGGGATTTGAAGATACTCTCACAAAATATCTAATCCACCATTTCTTGCCTTCAAGAATTCCTTGGATTCATCCCCTTTGAAAATCATTGTCGACTCTGGGAGTTTGACCATTCTCTTGAAGACTGAAGGTGCCAAAGAAATAGGGGATTCTCCTTATAGTTGAATTATTCTTTGGTTCTTACCGAATTTGTTAATGCACCATGAAATTAGCTCTATAAAATCATAAAATTCTGAGACACAACCTTCCAAAGAAATTCCTGACATCCAAATCTGGTTTGAATCCCTCTGTAAAGGTGACAATGATGAGTAATACTTGTACACTCTTGACCACTGAAACGTTTTATCTTCTCGTCCAAATGATTTTATGGTATCTCTACCGAAGTTATCCTTTCTTCTAGTTGTCATGCTTAATCAAGTTGACAGATTAATGTACAGTCCTTTTAGAATGTTATTACCAAAGATGTTTTTTTGACCATAATAAGCTTTGAGGATGTTCTTTCAAAGGATGATTAATATGAATTAAATTTTGAATTGATGAAGAATTGTCTCGAAAATATCACCATTAATAATGACCTTTTAATACTTAACTCATTTGATGTTTCTGTGAGATTTGAATTAAATTTACACTGAGGAGAGTGACAATATAGGACTTGGATTATCGTGGGGTGGCGAAGAATCGAGAGTATGTTGAGAAACAATGAAATGAGTGCGAACCCATGGAACCGTGGTGGGATCTTGAAAAAATGAATAAGCACCAGGAATTGGTCAGACAAAGAGGATCGAGGGTATGTATAGAAGAATCATAAAGTTATCGTGGTGAAATTTCAAAAAATTGACTAAGTATAAGACATCGCAGAGGTAATGGAGTATGGTGGGTTGGTGGTTATGAAGTTATGAACATGAAAGGAAATTTGTGGCACCATAGGTTTGCGGGGGTGAAGGGTATGAGGATGAAAAATCATAACAACCCACATGATGTGGTAAGGAATACGACTAAGTATAGAAAATCAGTCAGATGGGGAGGTCACGATCATAGACAAGTGAATCATACAAATGACTTAGACCCGCATTGAAGTATTTTGAAAATTCTAAGTATAGGTGCAAAATGAAGGCGACATAACACAATGGTGTGTTTTGGAGCCTACACAAGTTTGGACTTGAAGAAAGAGTGCACCATGAACCTGCGACAATTTGAAAATTTTCTAAGTATGAAAGAGGAATATACAAGAGAGACTTTACAAAAGACTTAACACATTTTTGGTTCAACATGGGGGTAGGCTGCATTTTCAGTCACTCATGAGGTTTAACTGAGGGGTGCATAATAAGGTGTCATCCTTATTCCTCAGTGACTATTAGTATCTCAAAAAGGTAGAAAAGAGTCGAGTTAACTTGGTCTCAATCGTTGTACCATTCCTTAGCAAATAAAATTAGATGCTTGAATGGAATACATGAACACAACACCCTTGGTACTTACTGAAAGGTAGTTCTTGAGAGGCATGGAGAAGCATGGCACCTTTAGTATCAATCATAATTATTATGCATACATGGGGAAAATATTTGAATAACATGTGCATTTAATATAAATTAGGAAAGTTAAATAAATGCATGATTGATTGAATGAGCATATAAGTTATTGCAAATTACATAAAAAAAACAAACAAGGTAGTTTATTTAAAAGTTATTAAAAAAATAATGCATTTAGAAATGTGCATGAAATAGAAGAAAATTAATTTTAATTAATTTAAAAATTAACTATTAGTGAACCCATAAATTAAGGAGAAGAAAAAGGAAAAAATTAAAATTAAAATTATGGATAGTGAGAAAAGATATAGATTTGTGAAATACTAATGAGAGGATTTGATTAAAATAAAGAAGTAACTAGGCACTCATGAAAAGAGGAGGAGATCAAGGGAACATTTAGGAGTAAAAATAGAAAGAGGAGTAGGTGGGTGATGAATATTCATTATTTTATATTTTTAAAAGAGGAATTAATTGTTCACTTGTGCATGCGAGTGACACATGGGTGGGTGGATAATAGGTAATTATTAATGAAAGAAATTGCATATTTTTTCATGAACTAGACCACTAGCTTGAGCCACAAAGCCAATAAAAGAAGACTTGAGTTAGAGAGCTCACACAATTTTTACTCCCTAATGTTGGATGGTTGTCGTAATACAAAATTTTCTATTGATGAATTATTTTTTCATGAACTAGACCACTAGCTTGAGCCACAAAGCCAATAAAAGAAGACTTGAGTTAGAGAGCTCACACAATTTTTACTCCCTAATGTTGGATGGTTGTCGTAATACAAAATTTTCTATTGATGAATTGTTGTTGAGTTTGGTCTATTAAAGAGTGTGTTTGAGGTGGGACTTCCTGGTAAGTTTGATGGTTGCATTCTCTTCTCAATTTCTAGTATTATGCTTTTCATTCAACCCCATTGCATCTAGGGGTTATGGGGGAAGAAGAGTACCCATTGGGAATTGGTAGGGTGGTCGATGTAAGTTTTAAACCTTTGAATATAAATAATGCATACACATTTTTAAGAAAAATAGAAAGAACAACATTGACATACACACAATACAAAAAATTTACCTTGGAAACACTTAACTGGAAAAACCAACAAAACTTAGAGGTGCACTTCTATCTTCTTCATTGTTTTAACTTCACTATACATAATAAAATATTTAGGCATTTGAAAACATCCAAAGTCCTAACCCGTTAATCCAAATTATATTAAAACCCCAATCCTTTAATCGAGATTAGAATACAATGGGTTGAAAAACCATTGGCCAAAAAACACAAAACAAGCCAAAAACAGAGAAAAAAAAACCCAATTTTATTTTTTCAGGGGCTATCCCCCTTGTGACCCCCATGGTGCATACTAAAATCACATGGAGCTAACCTTGCAAATAATATAACACATTCCCAACAATCAATCGATGGACTTTCCTACGATTGGAAAGCTAACACAAATAGGAATTTAAGCTTGCAAATCAAGTTTGACAAGTCGAGAATTAATTCTCGAGTAACCCTTGTGAATTTAATTTGTGAATAAGTATTATTATTATTTAAGAACATGACCCATATTTTTAATCTATACACTTGGATTCATGTTACATAAGTAAATTATAAATCTCGTCATTAATTTAATATTGAGATGTAGTTTTAGATATGCACGTTTTAGTTGAATACTTATTTAGATTTGCATAAGAATGGGGATTTCTTTATGTTTTATTTAAAACAATCAATATTTGTGTTTCACAAGTAATGGTTTTGGAGAATATGTGGTTTGATTTAAATTGTCAAATTGAAAAAGATTGTTGCATACTATGTTTGCAACATATAATCTAAGTGAAGAAATTCCCTTGTGGTTTTGGGTATCCATTGTTGCAATCTTTGCAGGGTTCAAACACAAATTATTGTTGTAAAATTAAATCAAAGACAAGGCTGTATCAAGGCAATCCACTTCAATAAGTTTAAAAACATCCACTTTATGTGTTTCCAATAGACTACACTCACCAAAAGCAAATTTATTATGGAATACATATGAGCCCACAAAACCAGATCCAATTTAACAAAGAATCCTTTCTTGTAGTAGTGTTTTACTTCAAGTAGTCATGATTCTAAATTGACATGACTCTTTGTTTTCTCAAATTCTTATTCATCGTTCTCGGTTAGTAGCTACCAGTGAACAATGTCAAAGGTACCCTTTTTAGATTGTGTGAATTGTTGTAAATTGCTCTCCATAAAAGGGATATCAAAGGGAATAATATGAATGAATTTCATCGAGATGGATTGACCATTGAGTATTTACCTTAACTCTGCAACCATGGTAAACTCAAATGATAAAAGCAACATGAATACATTCAGCCATATATTGGCAATGACAACATTAGTAGTTACATTCATGCCAAGGTTTCCAAGGTGATTTTCATTCATTGGAATAAAACCCAAATAATGAAATTATTTATTGACCCACATCAGAGCTGCATATACCAGATTTCAAAAATTTAAATTACTACTATAGCAACTCTTGGATAGATGCCCAATTGTATGTCAACAAACTAACAAAGATATATAGCTATGGAAAACGAATATTAGTTCTATAATTTATTTTAACATCAATTAGACATTCAATGGATGTGATAAAGGGGGCACACAATTGATAAGTCAAAAGGTTGAGTTGATGATAGGGGAGAAATAATAGAGATGGATTTAGAATCATCAGCTTGCGAAATTAAATCTACACTAAATTGCGTTGAAATTGACAAAATTGGATGTCAAAAATAAGGTAACAAGTATAAGTGGAGACAAAAAGGAAGAAGAATTCGACTAAGTTGGTAGAAGTGATCAAATGATCCATGATTCATAGAAAGCGGACTTGTCCTTGCGACAAGGGGTTGATCATGTGGAGACAGAAGGAAAGTCAGGAAGTCAACTTGGTTAGGTTTTTTGTAACATTGTAATGAGTTGTGGCTCCCCCTTTGTACATGTATTGTAACTTGTAAACATATTGTATCATTATTATTATATGAGTGTTAGGCATGTCTTGGTGCCACCCAAACATAATATCCGTGCCATTTTCATTTTTTGTATGTTCTCTTTTGTACTTGTATACTTGTTTTAAGTTGCATGAACTGTGAAAATGTTTAAGTATTGCTGCAGAAGTTGGCCATGGTTGGGCATGCACTTAGATCGTTTAACGTGTAGAGTTGGAGTGTGCAACTTGACTCCTAGTAGCTCAAGGTTGGTTATGGGCATGACTTGAGTGAAAAGGCATAGTAATATGCGGGCTAGTCAAACCATCGTGTTAGTGTCGCACGACTATGAGATGATAAAGCATTCTATTTCGAGCATGAATCTTAGGTGAGTGACAGGTGGTATCATAACTCAACTCCTCCATGGATTTGGTTCAAGATCGTGTTGGGAACACTTCATGATGCCTTTCAAGAGAGAAGACAATCAAGAGGGAGAACTGTACAGATATGAGGTAGTGATGCTATCATTCGTCGACAAAGACAAAGTATGAAATGATTGGATGATTGGACATACCATGATCTACCTAAGAGACAAAATGATTTGGTGCCCAAATGACTTAGATGATGCCAAACAACATTGAGCATTGGAAAAGGGTAGAGAACATTCTAATTTGTTGAGATAAGTTGATCCAAGTGGATATCGGTGGCCACCAACCTATTCCACTGGCTTGAAAAACAATCTTCCGCCTTGGCAATTTTTTTTTCTAGTTTTTGGGTCCCGAACTTTCGGCGCCGTTTTGAGGCCCTAAACAACGTTTTTAGGGCTCGCCACAATTAGAATGTAGAGAGATAGATTCTGATGAAAACATGTGTAGTCCTCATATAGACCTTTCCAACAAGCTATCGTGCCCCCCAAACAAAGATCGTATGACAAATTTACGCCCCCGAGAAGTTGATACACCAAACTACCCAAAACGGGGTCCACAAAACTATTGGATTTTCATCTTCCAGGGTTAGGTTTTTTTGATTTTATTTATGTTAAAAAGGCCTTGGAGCCTCATTGTAACGATCATATTCTTGCGAATGCGAGTAACCATCACATCTCTTCTCGGGGATAAGATGCCACCATTCTAGTGAGTCTTTCACTTTGTATTTTTACAATCTTTGTACATTTTTGCTCATTCTCTCACTGTGACTTAGAACGCGCTTCATTGGGGTGAATTTGAAATCTGCAGTACTAGAGGATGATTTGTGGAATATTTTGGGACCAAAAGCATTTGGAACAAAATGATCCCCCATATACCTTGCATAGGATTTGTTGTTCGGTACCCATCAATGGGATGCTTCAAATATAGGTAACATGAACTATTGTTCCATTTATTGTTTTTCATTTGACTTAACCAACTATGCACAAGAATATCAACGATCATACAGAGGGTAGGTTGTGGAGGATTGGTGCCTTGGATAGAAACTAAGGGAAAAGTGACCACATATTTTGTTTCATTGATTTGATCATCAATTGGAGGATGGTCTAGGTGCTAGTTGACACAAGTGCCCCACACAACTTCCTAAGGACAAAGTTGGAAAATGAGTTGGGACTTAGAGTTACTTCATGCGAAGCTATGGTGAAAGCAGTGAACTCTAAGGCAAAGGTGACAATTAGGGTTACCTCCTTAGTTCAAATTCAACTAGACAAGTGGAAAGTTCGTGTAGATTTCACAGTGTTTCCTATGGAAGATTTTGAGATTATCCTCAGGAAAGAATTCCTTAGGAGGACACATTCCATTATCTTTCCATTCATGGATAAGTTGGTTATACTAGGTGAGATAAAAGTCTTGGGTTGTGCACACAATCTCAAGGAAGCTAGGTGGAAATGTGTAGTTCATGTCTACACTGGGCATGAAGAGGGTAGCAAGGAAACATGATTTTCATGTTTATGAAACATTTATTGGGGAAGTTGAAGAGGGGGGAGTGGGGATGCCTATTCCAATAGAACTCACCAATGTGTTGGATGAATTTTTGGACATAATGCTAGATGAGTTTCCAAAAGTGCTCCCACCTAAGCACATTGTTGACCACCATATAGAGCTAGAGCTAGGGTTGCAACCACTAATGAAGGCTCCTTACCTAATTTTTGGGCATGAGTTGGAAGAATTGAGACATCGATAGATGGAGTTGATTGAGGTTGGATTCATTTGACCTTCCAAGTCACCATATGGCGTGTCGGTCCTCTTCTAAAACAAGGACACACCATAGCTAATGATGTGATTGGACTATAGAGTCTTGAACAAATAGATCGTGAAGAAACGATAGTCATTATCTCAATATAAGGAAAACACATTGTAGTGGGGGTTTTTGGTTTTACAAGATTTGGAAAAAAAAACAAAAAAACCTCCACTATTTTAAGGAGAGGTTTTAGTGGAGGTTTTAACGGATGTTCCATATAACTAAAAACAATTGGGCGTGAAGAGGTTGTAGCAAATGTTTTTTTTTTCAGTGCTTTTTATTGTCAAAACAAACTATTGTGCTCTTAACCAACCTACCCCAGTGCGCATATATAATACAAAAGAGCCAACATGCTTATAATTATTATGCATCGGTTTTGCCTTTTTTGTTGTATGCAAAGCATCAATGCTCTTATAATTTCTACATGTCGGATCCACATTGTTTGTGTATGAATCACTAGTTCTTTTTAATTTATGTACGCCCCGGTGATCTACATCTGTGATCAAATTGTTGTTTTCATTTAACCACCCATAGGATTTTTCCTTATCTTTTCTTTTGTTTGTTTTCCTTTATTTCCTTTTTCTTTTTTATCAAAATTCGTCCAACACTTAGCCAATTTTCAAGTAATGCAGAGTGGTGGTAGAAAAAGTGTTAGATATGCATGTCTGTAGGTCCACATGTGCAGTCCCATGTCCTACACTTTGCACCTATTTTTTTTCCATGTGGTTCATGACACTGGATATCGGTGCTCGCTAAGTCCATCAAAAATCCCCTTGAAATCCACGAGACAACATAGGGAGACCGAGTATTTTCAGAATATTGGGGGCTCAACAACAAGAGCATCTTATAGACCCATTTAAGGGAACAACATGTCACTCACAAGGAATTGAACCTGGGTGGGGATGGTAAGAATCATTCCTCCCAACCACTCAATCTACATCCAATGGAATACACTTTTCACCTGTTATTTCCGCATCCTCCATAATGCACGTTTCACCCTTTTGTTCATACTTAGTAATTTTATTGAAGATGTAGAGCCACATATCATCCGTCAAATTTTAATTAGTCTCCAGGTTCGCAAGTCCACAACCTTGCATTCCCCAAAATCTACTTCTCAATTTTTCATTTCCCAAACTGTACCTTTTTCACTTTTTAAACTCTTAGTCAATTTTCATAAAAAACAAATGCAGAGCTACTTACCATACACTAACCTTTTTTGAAGGTCCATAGATCCGTATGTATGAAGTTCCACATTCTCTAAAACACACCCTTTTACTTATTCGATCCACGGAATGATTTTTTCCAAAACTTAACCATATTTTTAGTTTTGGTGCAGAGCTCCTTACCCTTTCTCATATCCGTGTTCGTAGGTCCGTAGTCCCATGTTATACAATTTTCACTTCCCTTTCCTCATTTTAAACTCTCATGCTTAACATTTTTTATCCACCACTACACCACTTCCCATCACATTTATTGTCCCCGCCACATCAACTGCAACTTGTGTAAGCATAATGTCATTATTAATTTCACAAAACATTCATTAAAGATTGCAATAAATTCAAATATTATGCCGACAATATTAAAAGTAAGATTTATGATTGATTAAACTATCATGAGGACAATACATGGTGAAATTAAGTAAAAACAAATAGGGCAATATGTAAATATCGACAGTAGCGCCACCTATTCTCAAAGACAAAAGCATAAAAACAATGTCAAGTAAGAAAAAAGAGCTATATTGTAGAGGTACACTAAACACACTTGGGTGCGAGGATCAAGAGTTTTAGTGGTCCAAAGAATACAATTACTACAAGACTCTTTCTCTAGCCAAAAAAAAAATGAACTTAATTTGGACCTCAAGAATAACATTAGGTTGTGTTCCGAAAGTGACAAACTTCAAAGAAATTGTTCAATGGTGGGCATATAAGTTCAAGTTTGAGAAAAGAATAATTCTATTACAAGGATATCAACCCATTTCTCTAGATCCTTCAACATTCTCCAGAATGCTACAACTCCCTACACCTACATTGTGATTAAAAAATGAAGAGGCCAATGAATTTTTGAGGCAACATAAAGGAGGGGAGAGGCTTCTAAGCAATTATTTGGAGGGCCCAAGTAGTAACCCTGGTGCTTCCAGGATTGAGGTAACTTCACTAAAGTACCCATACATAGAATTTGCATGGTTGTTCACCCACATTATTGGTGTATAATATACTATGTTTGTACCAAGAAATTTTATATATGCCATGCATAAAAAATCCATTATACATTGGGTTTATCTTATTTGAAGTGAAGTTTCTTTCCAATTGAATAACCTTAAAAATACTTGAGAATTTTATATGACTTCTTACCTCATCTTCTCCATCGCTTATGGCCATGTATTTGAAGACTTTCCAAGGGAAAAGAATGTTTATTTTAATTTGGAACCATTTTATGCATGATACTCGGTTCTGTATAGACATAAAGCTCAATACAATTTTTACGCAGTTCATAACAATTTCATTTCAGAAGTTTAAAAGTTTATTTTTCATCATAATACATCAAGACTATCTCTTTAAGTGGCCAAATTTTTTTCTAGGAAATGAGCTTATGAAACTTTTGAAGAATATACTGTTATTAGGTTGTTTGGTAGTGAAGAAAAGCCTTTTCTTGTCCCGTTTTATGTATTGAATAGACTCTTTGCTGAGGAAGTGTGTAGGAAGTACAAGACTTGGGCCCATTTCTTCTATGATAAGAGGAAAAAACAATTCATACTCCTACCATGGAAAATTGGGGAATTCACTGTAAAACACATAACAAACCTCGATGAATTGGCAAGACATCATGAACAACTGGGCTTAAAAGAAGCCAAATTTGTTAAGGGTTTTGACCCATATAACAAATTCATTGCACACATGGAATTGATTGGGTACTCTTCATATTTCACTAAAGTTGAACAATTTCAGGAGGGTGGTAGAGATGATCTATATCTCCATGAAACCACGACATACCAAGTTTCAGATGACATGTAAGAAATAATAGCACCAATGAAGGTCACATACAACATGGCAGGGAAGTGATAGATAAAACCCTAATTCACCAAAAATGTCCCAAAATATTACTCCATCGAGAACAAAAAATAGAACCAACGATATGGAGACAAGAAAAGCATCAGTTGGAGGGTAATATGATGGTGGTGATAAATATCCGCCTAGAAAAATCCTTGAAAAATCTCATATTACATTTACTTATGTCAAAAGAAAAAGGAATACATCATCAATAGGGTTAAGCATACCTGAAGTCTAGGATAGTCCACGTGAAATGGACATAGATGAGCTTATTGAAGAACCTAGTTGGTTTGCACAGACTACTGGAAACTAGGGAAATCATTGAAGCCATGATTATTCAGGAACCTGAAATATTTGAGGAGGAATCTATTATTTTGCACCACGTAGCCTACAATTGTGAGTCTAAAAAAATGTTATTGGAAAAAGTAAATACTAAAAATAAAAGGTCATCTGAAAAATAGAAATATTCAATTGATCTTGATGGAGTTGCACCATAAAAAATTGCACAGTTCCACAAAGAAATTAGAGAATATTTGAAGCAATCTATTGATAATATGGAAAAATAAAATTCAGATTTGAAAAGGAGTATAAAAGAGTTATGAGTTTCCTTGATACCAGGACCATTGTTTCCTGAACCTTTGAATTCAATCCAACCTGCATTTGTGTTTGAGAATGTCCCAGAAAGAAACAAAACATATAAAGGATCATCAAACTTATTACAAGAAATAAGACAATATGTTGGTGATTCCATACATAAGAGAATTGATATAATCCAAGAAATTTGGGAGCTTGCTCAAAGTATTTCTATCTTTTCATCAAGGATACAAAATTTCAAGGACTTCCTGCAAAAGGACCTAGAAAATGATGAAGGATTCTATAGAGAATTTGTGAGTACATTCTCAGATAAAGTCTCGAGCTTAAGTGAACCTCACAGAAAAGAACAAAAACTTCCTTCAACTTACCAAATGAAACAAGCCAATGCATGTTGGCTAAGAAGAATTAAAGAGTTGAAACAAATGATAAATGAGACTGATGTTTTGAAAAAAAAAAGAAAAAAAAAGTGATAAGTTTCTTAAACTTGTGGATCTTACAAAGGAGTTTGATTGTCCCGATTTATTGATGGATACCATGATTAATGACACTGTTGTTTTGAAAAATGAAAAAAAGTGATTTGTTTCTTAAACTTGTGGATCTTACAAAGGAGCTTGATGGTCCCAATTTATTGATGGATACATGATTTTATCAAAAGATTCCTTAATGGGGCAACTTGATGCATTAAAATTTGCTTGGGAAAATGAATTTACTGAAACAATATACTTTTCCGAAGAAGAAGTTGAAAAATGGTTAGTTCGGTATATCAACAGGAATGATGAAGTTGATGACATGTTGTATCAATCGGAGATGGATCTGAGAGAATTTTAAAATCAATTATTTGAAATTAAAACCAAGCATGAAATCACTGTAACACCTTTAAGGGAGTATATCGAGGAGTGGTTGAAAAAGGGATTAATCATGATTACCGAACTAGAAAATCAAGAAATAGTTGCAGCGATTATGCCACCTCAACCACAACATGCACCTATAAAATAAATAGCTACAAGCAAGTAATGGTTATGTGAATTTTCCATCACAATGAGACAAGAAGCAACTTTGTTCCCTCATTTTTGTGTCTATTTCTTCCACAATCATTTGCCATATTGTCTTCTATTTCTCAGTATTTGTAACACACCCAACCCCCTAAGTACCTTTTAAGGGATGCGGTATTAAATTTTTACTTTTTCCTTAAATATAATATACGTCTCTTCTCGAGGACATCAACGTCTTCAGCTTGTCATGAGCTTTTGATGACTATAACTATGCCCAAATTCGAGCTCTAGATTGAAGGTCATAACCTTTTAAAGTCTCAGGGCCTTCATTGGCTAAAGGTTTCCCTAATAGTTATGGGATAACCCAGTTTAATAGTGACAACTTCCTCAGACCCTCTACTCGATCGATGGATAGCTATTTGTAGAATTCCGGGTTAGCCTCTACAGTGGGATCTGCCTCAATTAACATATGATATTAAATCTTTCCCATTCTAGATTGATGGTTCACCTTTGTTCTGAGAACTCCTCCCTATCAGTGTATTTCGTTCGTGGTCCCGCTGAATACTCCAAATCTACCACTCTGAATACATTTACTCTAACAAATTTAACGATCCTCATACCACTTGTCATTGGACTCCATCTTCTATTCAACCCTTTAAAACCTTTGATCATGCCGAAGAACTATTCATTGGATCCAACAACCTAGATCCCCCTTGGTCCTTAATAATATTTTGGATTAATTATCCCATATTACATCACAATCCCACTTTTAATATCTTATTTTCTTAATCTTGATTAGTGTTAATTAACCTTTATTTAATTTAAAATCAAAATCATTTTTCCATTTTGACTTAGTTGATTTTACCTACCCGATAACAACGATAAATTACTCTTAAAACGATTATCTTACAATTTAATTACTTATACAATAATATGATTATATTATATGATAATATAATTCATTAAACTATAATACACTTAAGTTTATTACCCTGGATTAACATATAAATCACATACCCCGAGCTTTTAACTTCGCACGTAATTATATATATATATATATATATATATATATATATATATATATA
>CBVK0100311782.1:0-26792 GCA_900067695.1 Picea abies
GATGTGACGGCTACTCGCATTCGAAAGAAGATGGTTACAATGAGGCTCTGGAGGCCTTTTTACAATAATCAGGAATGCCAAAATTCCTAGACATCCAAAAAGCTAACCCTAGGAGATGAAGCGCCAAAAGTCATGTGGGCCCCGTTTGGGTAAGTTGGTGCATCAAATTCCCGGGGTCGTAACTTTTGCATACGATCTCCGTTATAGGCGTGTGATAGCTCGTTGGAAAGGTATCGTCGAGGAGATTCATTTTGGGGGCTCAATCATGCCTTTGGCTATCATTGAGAACCTCTATCTTGAAAAAACTTTATTTAGGCCCTCAAAATGGCCCCAGAAGTGAAAACCTGCTAAAAATAGTAAATTGCCAAAATGGCTAGAAAACTGTTTTGAGCCATTTGGAAAAGGTGGGTGGCCCCTGATATCCACCTGGATCATATCCATGCACATTGGAGTTTGATCCTTCAACTCCAAAGTGAACATCCATTCCTTTTGCTTCATCCTCGGAATTGGAAGCAGTCCGTGCCCTTTCCATTTCTCTTGCACTCAGTGGAAATTCTACTCAGTTTTGGCACTCACTAAACTTCTTCAAACACAATGTGAAGACAAACAAAATTTGTCAGGTCATTAATCCTTAACAAATTCCACAACATTAAAAAACAACTTGATTCAAGAAAATGTTCAGTTTCCATGAATTTTTTGAGCTCCACTCGGCTCTATAGTACACTCGGGTCATAGCCTTTTTCCTCTGTTTCCCCATCCCCACACGACCAAGGGTTGATACCAAGCACTATATCTACAAGGTTCTCTAAATGAAACTTTGGGGTTTCATGGTTTCGGTCTTGGAGGTTCTCACACTCACTTTCCTCTCCAACTCCCGACTTCTAAACTTCTGACCTTTCTCACCCCTAGGCCCACAACACAACTGTCACCAACCAAGGTGGTGACATGTGGTGTCCTTAAGAAGGTCCACGTTACCTCGGGTGATGCCATCTGACCCTACTGTGTCTACTTTTTCCTTCGGGACCCAGTGGCACATGGCACGTATCCCCTGTGTCCTTGTCAATCCCAGTGACGTCAGCCCGACCCAATACTTTGGCTCATCAGGATTTCACAATTTTGGGCCTCGGGAGTTTGTACATCAACACCTCCCATTCTCCCAATGATCGAACTTCTAAAATTCTAACATTTCAGAGCTCCTAATCTGACGGTTTGACTTCCCCATGATCTGATGACTCATATCTCATCGGGATTTCGTGTGTCGCAAGGTTGAAAGACCTCCCACCTTCATTCTTTCGATCCCCGAAATGTTGCGATTCCTCCTGGACAATTAACGGTCCAGATCTCTCCTTGATCAATGGTTGTGATCCAATCACGAATTCACGTTTCGAGAATTCTCACAAACTCTCCCTTTGACCATTTCAAGTCATGAGTCAACGAAAGGCTGATCACTCTCCACGCGTCCCTCCCGATGGACGGTTCTGATGATGTCAAGGCTTTGTGTATTATGATTTCCACACTCTTGTGTAACTCCAAAGGGTTTTAAACCTTGTGCACATTCCCTCGATCCAATGGCTATTGGCCCACACGCTCAGATATGATGGCCCAGATCTGATCTCTTCTGCGCACTCTCCTTAGTGTTCGGACATGGATTCGACAGTCCAGATCTTTTCCTTTACAACTGATATACGACTGCAGTTTTATTCCATTGCAAATCCTCTTGAGCTTCGTAACATGACCAATGTAACCCCTTGGCACTTAGAAATAATCTAAGGTTCGAAATCAGTTCCCTCGAACACCATTTCCACTCTAAACCTTGGGTCCAAACACCACTTATCTGACCCATCTAGGCTCAGCGTTGAAAACATGACACTCTGATACCATATTGTAATGTCCCCAGCCATCAAACCCCTTGCCGGACAACTCTACTATGCAAAAATATTCTCATATTTATGTGGTATGCATTTAAATGAAGTTAAATGACTAAGCAGAGTAAACAAATAATTACTACTAACATACAGAATGATTGAAATCAACAGTAAATATCATTGCAATGGAATACATGATAATATCACAAGCATCACATATGTGCATTTTAATTGAAATTATACACATGCATATACTTATCTTTGAAACTATAGTAACTACACCAACCACGTGCAGAACTTGCATGAACCTCCCAACCTTAGACCTCACTTCTCATCATGCTCAACAGTGGGTCACCCTCGAGCTGGGACTAAGCTCCACCCAAGGCAAGGGAATCCTATGCTATGCTGAGGTTATAGGAAAACTACACAGAGCAACCGAAGGGATTCTCTCCAGGAGACTTCTTATGCCCACTACTAATAGACTCTCATTGCCCACATGTATGTTCCCCCTAGGAGTATACACCTTCACAAGAACAATCCATCAATGCTTCACCTCCCTCTTTGGGCCTCAACAATAGGCCATATTGGGAATTCTCAAAGCTTCGAAGCTGGTGCTGGACTCTCTATGGGAGAAAACCACTTCCCAACAGACTCTCTCACCTAGAGGGAGTTTCTCACAGGCCTAAAAACCCGCCTCTTCTACCATGGGCTTGACAACCCAGTTCTTCAACTAGTTTTCAACTTAATTCCCACAAGGTCAGGATGACAACAACAACAATAGGTCAACTCCACTCGAGAACACAGAAGGCAACGACTCAAAGATAGTTTAGGTACGGCTAGACTCTGCAAGAGCGGATCAACTGGCTTACAAGATACACAGGTGGCATGGCTCAATCCATAGGTTTTCCACTGGTTTTCATAGGGCATGACAAGGAATATACATAAAGGTCGCACACAAACTCAACAGTTTAGACAAAGGGTGTACCAGTTTCTCAGGAAACATCACAAGCTTTAGGTCTCAGAGTTGCATGAGGATAAAACGATAGAGGTTCCAAAACAGAGGCAAAATGGTTTTCAGACAATGCTGTGTGCGATATGCAGAGCTCCAACAATTCAAACAATGGGGGGAAGAATGGAGAGCGAACCCCCAACTCAGCTGATGCTTCAACTTTTAACCGCATGCACCTAGGTTGACACTTGTCTTCCTGGTGTTCCATGCATTCCCTTTTGCACACTTGGAGTTGCATGCATTGCTTCTCCCAGGACTTAGGATAAAAACATGTTTTTCACATAGCTTTTGGAATAATAATAAATTATTATTCCCCAAGAACTTAAGCCCCCAAGCTTAGCCCCTAGGCTCAACACTTAGCCTCTCAACACTGTCTAAACATGAAAAACCCCTGAGTTTTCTCTCTTTGGACTCATTAAACAAACACTGAAAGATCCATCTGGGATCGAACCATTCCTTCTTAGGGTTCATTAAATATACTCCGAGGGCCTCATCCGAAAGATGAGCTTACATCAACAAGCATATGTTATCCTCCTCAAGATTGTGTAAAAATAAAGAGCTACTAGCCAGAAATGGTGGGGGAAAATTGGGAAAGAAATATGTCTCTCTATCTATGTTAGTGGCAGTAATAGTCTCTCTTGAACATGACACCCCCTTTCATCATTGTATCTGGGTTGGGAAATCCATTTGTCTCTTGTTTGACTAGCCGCATGTCTATATGTTGGGTCCTCCTTGAGTCAATGCTGCCAATACCATTGTCGTGTCGTTCATATGTTCAAGAGAAGTCTAACCTAAATAAGCCTTCTTTCGAGTCGACCATCTACAATTATAAATATGATACCTTGTTGGCCTTCCCTGTGTCAGTTTCGAATCACTTCATACTCTGATCTACCTCAAATATGTTACCTGTTTCGTGTCATTGATGGGGGATACATCAAGGACCTATGACAGATCTTTTCCTGTCGACTTCAACTCATTATCCATGAACAAGACTTAGAAATCTTTTAGTACCTTAGAGCATGCATGCTTCAATGACAAGTTTCTTTTCTTTCAACAGTGGGTTCACATCATTGAGCCTTGATTGGAAGATTTCATCGAATGTTTGACTTCAACTCATTTATTCACATTCGTTGGATTGTACTAGGGTACCTTGGGAGTCATTGACATCAATGGTGATTTGCCTCGCACTTGTTAACGATTTTCATTAATGATTGGTAATCAAGTGGTTTCTACCATGTTCGACTTCAACACCTATAATCACATGGCTAGATTCATACTTAGAGATGACATAAATGAAGACCCTGGATCTTATCATTTCGATATAGGTTGTGATGGAGTATTCATGATTTGTATTGACACATATATCCACTTTGTATGTCTCGTGGCTATGTCCAAATTTGAGTCATTTTATAGCATATATCCACAATGTATTCTTGGTGGATATGCCGATTCACAATGACATGGATTCACAATGTATATTTAGTGGCCATGAATCACTTGACATTTTTGTAATCTGAGTATGGGAAATGCCTACCTCGGACACTGGTATATTATTATGCAAAGGCTTGATTGTTTGCAGGTCACTGATCAATGTGCTCCTTGTTTCCGACACACACATTCTACAAAGTATTTCAGCTGTCATGAGTTCCAGTCTCATACTTTGGGGGCATTCTGTTACACATTATTTTGGTCACCCCAGTGATCCATTGACCAAAATTTGTTCATGTTCCCAAAAGATCCTTTCTTCATGAGGAAAGTGATTGACTTTCTCTTCTTAAAAACCCTATTAAGTAAGGTTGTTGCAGGCTACACCATATGCAGGGTGTGACGATCCTTGATCATTGCCTCCGGCCTCCTACCCTAAAGCTGGGTTGCGATGTCTCCACAGGTTGATCTATAGCTAGGGTGCGATGATGCCAAAATACTAAGAAAAGGTTAAGTTTCATGAAAGTTCTAGAAGGGGATCTTCTAGAAGATGAGGTGGTGTTCGTATGGTTTGGATCTTACTCGCTTCTCTGATTTGGTGGGATCATCCTAATCTCTTAAACCATCTCTCTCTCCCTTATATAAAGAGGGATTCCTCATGGAAAAGGCTAAGTTTGATTAAAGCAAGATTAATATTTGAATAGGTTAAGAATTGGATGAGGAATTCCACTTCAGTTCATACTTGAGGGCTTCATTTTAGTTCATCAAGTCATTGTGGATCTTCTTCATTCAAGGTTGGAGCAAGTGTGTGTGTTGGAGCAAAGGACCATTGAAAGCGGACCTTATGACATCAAGGATTTTGGTTGTAATCTCCACTTTTGCTTAATATGATACAACAATATGTTTCTTTCCCATAAAACTATTCTTGTTCTATTGTATGATTCCTTGATCACATGCATAAGTTCTTGTTGAGTACATTGTGTTGCTTTCACTTTGGTTGGCTTGCGTTCCCTTGCAGATTCAATATCACAAGAGCATTGAAGTGGAACTAGGATGACAACGACAAGAGGAAGCGATATTTAAACGATATGTTTCCCATCTCTTGTTAAATGGTGAACTCAATGGTTAGAGCTTAGGGAAGGTGTCATGTTCTGTTTTGTTTTGTTCTATATCTAGGTGGATCTAGGGATATCTGTTTATGTCTGCATTTACCAATAAGTCCCATAACAATAGGTGATAGATATATATGACTATCCCTATGAAGGGATAGACTACACCAGGGACCCAGACATGCGAGTACCTCCTGGCACCACATTAGGAGAGATAGGTAACACATTTTTAAGTTTTTAAGTTATATAATTTTTATATATTTTTATTTAAGAAATAACTCAAGAGGAAAGCCAAAAAGAACACATTTTTGGCATGGATCATGACTCTAACATAACTTTTGAATGTACAAATATTGGACCAGTACGATCAAAAGGATACCCATTGCACATGCATAGAGGACAAGGTGAAGACCACCTCAGAAGGAATGTGGATATAGTATTGAAAAATGTTTAAAGGAACCTAGACATTCTTACCCACCTAATCGTGATGGTACAGAATGATGATCTTCCAAAGAAGATGCAGTGGCAGGTCGTCAGGGTACCACAACATTGGGTTTGACTCTTCTGACGTTTGGCCAACACTGTAGTGCGTTACCATGAGGCACATGTGGAGGAATTCCCCCAACATAGTCATTATGTATGGTATTGTATTGGCCTTATAGATGTATATTCAGGGCTAGAGGCTCGATTTTGTAAAGTCAATCCACAATTTTGTACATAGACTTTTGCCTCAACTTTTTACTTATATAAATGTTTATGTGCAATATGGTGATTTATATACATACATGCTTCTAAACTTAAGAATGAAACAAATGCCAATATAATACATAGTTATAAAATGCATCAATAACAAGGTTTTGACTCCTAGGAATGTGCACATATGTAATGAAATCAAAAGAACACTCTAGAATATGTACCTGCAAGAATCATTGGAGAAGAACTGGGTCACGAATTTGGTACTCTCTATTCAACTGAGACACAACCGATTGGGAATCGAAGCGAACTTCAAGGGATTGAATTCCATGCAAAATGAAATCTCTAAGAAGTTTGATCACGATGCTATACTTTGCCGCATTATTCGTCATTGGCCCAAGACAAGCACCTTTTGAAGTCACCAACTGACCCATGGGTGAATAAATCACTCAAGCAATGGAAGAAAGATTCCGAGTGTGACAGATAGTATCATCACAAAATTATATAAACACCATTGATTCCAAAGACATGTTCAATCTAAGCAGAAGCATGATAAGCAAAAACCAAAGAGATAAAGAAAGTAAGCTAAGTATAATACTACCAATATACAACAATTACAAAGGGGCAAACGCCTGAGCATTATTTCTCAACTGTAGTACCTCTTGAGATAGAACCCATTGCCAGGGTCAATCCAAGGGTTCCTTTGGTAGTCAATCCACAAAGCTTCCAACTTGGGAATAAAGGAAAAACTTTAATACATGTCTTCCCATGGTATATAATCTGTAGTCATGGCTTCAAAGAGGGATTCAGCCAAAGGAAAATCTAAGTCCAAAAAAATATTCGAGTCGAAGGGATTGACGACCCAGATGGGAAAAAGGAAATGACCATAATCCATATAAAGATAGATATTGTGATTAGAACTATCAAAGTCTCCCAATGAAAATTTTTGATTTCAAAGTATGAAGACTCATAAACAATGAGATAAGATTGAAGAAGAAAGTCATAGTCCCTTGGACCAATAGGGGAAAACAAAGGCTCCCATGCCTCCATTGGATAAATAATTTGATCAATTGGTGAAACCTCATCTCAAGAAGGTGACCATGACTATAAAGGTTCCTTCTTAGAAGCAATTGAAAACCAAGGATAATATGCCATGTTACCCTCAACATACACAACATGTCTTGTTAAAGGGTTGATGGACCAATGATCATCATCATACCTAATCAAATGAAACTCTCTGCTCTCAATCCTATCAAGATATGGGAGGAAGTATGAACTGTGGTGCAAGTCCACCCAAGGCCATTTAGGCCGAGTCATAACCTCCAAAATAGCCTCATTGGAAGGCAATACTATATCTAGGCAATCAACAAGTTTAGAAGAGTTTAGAGCCCAAACAGGCTCAATGAGATGATCCAAATATTCTGTCCAAGAAGGAGTTTGATCAATGTCTGTAGTGGCACATTGAATTGATTGATAAGCTATTTATACTACAAAAAATGACATAGCTATCCCTACATGCTCAAGGCCTTCCACTGAATCCAATGGAGAAGGTAGAACCCACAGATTCCCAAAATATGATGTAGGAAACTGACACACTTGGGACATGGGAACCAACACGATCAGTTAATTAGAACACACTAAAATAGAGTTAACATAAGATATGGGTGATACGAAGTTAAATGTTCTGATCAATGAAGGATACAACCCAACACCCATACTATGATTGCTATCTGGGAATTACCAACTAACGAGAAAACATATCCTATGGATACAGTTGAATTATTATGAGTAAACAACATTTGATCAATAGTCACGATCTTCCCTTCATAAGGGAAATAGAGTACTCAAAAGACCAAGGATAACACTGGCATCATTACATGGGTCCAACTACATCCTAACAAGAAGTTGTAGTTGAGCGAAGCACCGACCACTTCCACTTATATAGTAACGATTTTACCTCCTAACTAGAAAATAAAGGAGGAAATAATCCCATGCAGTTGAAAAGACTATCCTTCAAATTCTTTAAGAAAGGTAGGAGATGAAGCAAGCTCGGGGAAGCTAATGGCTCGCCAACAAGATAGAGACATAACACATGTTAAAATTCCTTCATCAAAGACTATCCTCCCAATAGTTTTCATGGATTAAACGACTTGAATTTGGAAGGAAACATGATAGGAAAAACAAGGCTTGACATCAATGGTGTCAAACTTGATAAATTGCGATCTAGAATAATCCATAGCCCCGATAACAGACAAAAATGCACTTTATTGTGAAGGGAAACTCTGGAGCACCTCTAAGGCCAAAATCACACAATGTCTGAGGAAAATCCTCTAAAATTGAATAGTTTGGAGTGGCTCTAGCATTTGGATTGTGCAATGAGTATTTGTACACACCTTTCGGTATGAACGACATTGAGTCCCCCATATAATTCTCTATATGAAGAGTGTTGATGTTAGTGGTAGCATCAAACATGTACTTTTGCATTGGCATATGTCTAGCATGTGAAAGTCATTGAGAATGTTCTAGTATTGAGTTTACTTTAGTTAAAAGGAATTAATTGAAGTAAAAATGTTTTTATTAATTAATTGATTTATTTAAGGAACATACTTAGCATGCATCATGTAATATAAATCTCAAGTGATATTAGAAATAGATTGTAACTCATGATTATAAAAGCAAGGCAAGGGTGAAGGAGGAAGACACTTACTTGTGTGAGATACACTTGTGATAGACTTGTGTTTAAGGAAGTTGACATAGTCGAGAGTTTGAGAGGAAGTCACTTTGGTGAGAGACCAAGGTCGAGTATAGAAAAGGAATTTTGCTATTGTGAGGAGTGTAGGAGAAAATAAGGAATTTTTCTTACACTAGAGTGAGTAGATATCATTGTTTGGGTGAAGATATTTCATCCAAGTACTGGTGAAGAGAGGGTTGGATCACAAAGGATGGTTATTCAATATCTTGGATAGGTGGAGAAGGAATTCCATCTAGAGGTCATACATGTCAAGGAGAAGAGTGAGCAGAGGAAACCGTAGGTGGGTTTTGAAGGACATAAGACAAAGGAAATGTGTGTACCATATGCAAGTTTCCATATGTGTTTTCTATATGTGTATGTGGGTCTCAATGGAGACAATCACATACGTATGCGGGTTTGTTGAAAGACATTTACGTAGACCTCAAAAATCACATTGTTCAAGGGCTGCACGACATAATAGACTTGGCCAGGTTTGTCTGTAGATGTATTTCTCTTAGTGGGCCATTTTCCTTGTTACAAGAGCTCTGATTTGACCTTAATAAAATCATATTGGAACTGGTTTTCCCTTCGAGTTTTTTCTAGGGGTAGTTTACTGGAAAATATTGGTGTCTTGTGTGTGATATTTTGGTTTCCTAGTTTATGCTTCCACTACATGTTTAGTTAATTACTCAGCTATGATTTTAGTAGATAAAGTGATTTTATTTTGAGCTAACTACCGGGTGTTGAGCTGAGGATAAATATAAACACAGTATTATAACATACCAAGGGTTGAGTCTGAGAGATACATTTTCAACAAAAAGAATTATGTGGGTCAAGAGACTCTTTTCCTTTCGACGTCGACTCATGGTTACCCTAATCACATGACCTGGCTGACACGTAAATGTCTGATCCCACCATATGGATGAAAAATTAAGTTCCATCTGGTGAGGGTGCACCCTAGGTTCTCCCTTTCACATTTCCTGAATTACCAAAAGATCGCGTCACCATATGTTTACCTTGAGGGAACGAGTTGCTAAACATTACAGACTACTGGTACACTAACAACCATTGGGCTTCTTCCATCTTGGGGCATTGATGTGTAAGGATATCTCTTTACAAAGTTTACAAGGAAACTTCAACTTTTTATTATCCTTCTTCACCCCACCAACATTATTATTAGGTTTATTGTTGTTATTGTTCTCCCCTCCTTTCTTACTATTATTATTATTATTCTTTCCTCTGGGTTTCTAGGGACCCTTTGGATTTTTCATTTGCACAACATGTACATCCAATTATTGGAGGGTGGGAGCAGTTGCAACATGAGCTGAACCAACCATAGTTTGATGAATTGAATTCTGTTTTGTTCGCTTAGAGACTAGACTTGCAACATATGTTGGAAAGTTGGTTGTCATTGATGTCAATCCTAGAAGAAGTCTAGAATCCCTTTAAAGTGATGGGTCTATTTGAAGGAATATCCAAAGTGGTCTCCTTATGGCGTAACTCTAAGCATGTCTCTGAAAGGAAGACACTTTGAATAAGTATACAAGAAGCCCTAGAAATATGGTTAAGTATGGTTAAGTGGTTAAGAAGCATTGGAGGTGTGGTCATGAAGCCCAAAGTTGATTGGAGGAAAATAGTATGAAGTATATACGTGGGTTGTGGTCATACGA
This sequence comes from Picea abies, assembly GCA_900067695.1. Lineage (NCBI taxonomy): Eukaryota > Viridiplantae > Streptophyta > Pinopsida > Pinales > Pinaceae > Picea > Picea abies. Next base: position 10,503 of record CBVK0100311782.1, read on the forward strand.
ATCACGTATAGAGTATATGAAGATTGTAGTGAAGCAAAGCGTGGGTGTCTACATGTTGACAGTGAATGAATCACGTATATGTGTAAAAGTTTGAAGAAGGCACTATTCTCTTAATCCTGAAGTTGAGGAAGGTATGATGGTCTAAGATATTATACTCCAGTTTTTCACAGAATGAAATGTATGTTTTCTATATGTTTTGAGGCTTGTAGCTTGGAGGTTATGGTATATTCTTGAATCATATCTTGGAGGTCATGTCATATGTTTAAGGCATATCATGGATGGTTTAAAACATGTTTGATGCATATTTTGGCACATGCTTGAGGAATATCTTGATACATGGTTTAAGTCATACCTTTGGCACATGGTTGAGGCATAATTTGGCACATGGATTAATGCATACCTTGGTGATATTGGATATATGATTTGGGGGATATTCTTGGTGATATTTGCATAATATTTATGTGGTTGAACCAGTTTTGATGATGATGATGATGTATCAATATCAGTGACAGTAACAATGATAAGTTGTTGATGATGATGTATTAGTTTCAATGACAGAAACAGTGACAGGTTGTTGATGATGATGTATTGGTTTCAGTGACAACAACAATGACAAGTTGATTCTCTCATATATATTTTCGAGAGGAAGGAAGGGGTAAGGAAAGGGGCTTGAAGACTCCTTCAAGTTGGTGTTGGAGAATCTAGGGAGTTGGAACTTCCTTCAAGTTGGAGCCTATAAAATAGGGGCTTGGAGCCTCCTTCTAGTTGGCATTGGAGAATATAGGGAATTGGAGCTTCCTTTAGGTTGGAGCCTCCTTCTAGTTGGTGTTGGAAAATATAGGGAGTTGGAGATTCCTTCCAGTTGGTGTTGGAGAATCTAGGGAGTTGGAGCTTCCTTTAGGTTGGAGCCTCCTTCTAGTCGGTGCAGGAGAATTTAGGGAGTTGTAGCTTCCTTCAGGTTGGAGCCTGTAAATAGGGGGTTGGTGTCTCCTTCCAGTTGGTGCTTCTTGTGGATGTAATATTCAAGATAAATATTAAAAAGTGTTATGTTCTTTTCTCTCATTAGGGTTTCCACATAAAAATCTTATGTACCATGTATCTATGGTTATATGTTGATGATATATTGAATGCAATCATATGTGATAAATTGCTGATAAATTTATGCTGACATGTTATGGTTAAAAATGGTAAAAATTTCTCAATACTAATTCACATCCCCTCTTAGTATTGGTGAATATTCTAACAACATAGTTGCTGACATAATAGACAATTCCATTGGCATGTGGTTCAGAATTAGGCTTATGAGGATCAATGCTTCACCTCGATGTGTTGAGAAAAATTTCGTACTGGATCCCAAACTGAGAGTAAATCAAGTCTAACTGTTGGGCCTTGAATATGACTTCTTCTTTAGTATTCACCACTGAAGTAGAGACGTCCTTGGGTATAAAAGACAATAAGGACTTCAAGAACCACTCCAAGAGGAACTATGGAGGAATCATAGCCTTAATAATCCTCTTCCATCTCTGTCACTCCTGAACGTGATTGATGATATGGGTTGTTTTGTCTTTCCTAAACATAGACAATAAATTTGTGCTACCATCATATTGTATCATAATTTGGAAGTGGTTGAGAAAGACTATTGCAATATCATGGAAATTGCGAGAAGATGATCCTTGTAGCTCATTATGCCATTTTGTGGAAAATCGTGTGAGAGTACATTGAAATAGTTTCCAATCGAATGGAAGCATCATTTAATGGGTTTGCGGAGCACAATAAATGAAAAATTGTCATGTGATCACCCATATCCTTGCTAGATTTTTGTTCGAACTTTGGAATGTATGAAGGTAGTTTGGTTGGGACCAGGGGCTGGTTAGGATCATGACAGACTGGGTCGTTCATCAATTTTGATAAGTCTAGAAAATTAAAAGTTGCAAGAAAGGGAAGCCTAGGTTGTGACATCTAATTTTGACTACCGGGGTTGGAAGCCCTGGGTTTGTTGGAACCCAAAAAAGAATGACCTAGAATGTAACTAGTGCTAGGTTGCCAGGAAGAGCTTACGTACTAGCCTAGGTTATGATAGAAACTAAGATATCCTTGACCATAAGGTGGAAAACCTCCACTAACCAGGTTTATAGATGATTGGAAGGGGTTTCCCCCTGCTGGTATCCCGTACAAAGGGAAATTACCTTGCATGGGATTCCCTATAACTTAAAAAGGGTTTCCCATTGATGGAACCCTTAATGATAGAAAATAAATACTCCCAAAATCACCAAACAACGTAAAAGGGTTTGAACCTACAAGCATGCCAGAGGATTGGAGTCCTCCACTCATCTGAATGTCCCACCTGAAAAAGGGATTGGCCCTTGAAGATGGAAAAGATCCACTTCCAAGTGAAGGAAATGATAGAGACCCACCCCATGGGACAACTTGCAAAGGATTTGAAGAACTTTCCGCACCACCACTAAGGTTAGAAAATATCAAGCTGGAGTTACACTTGTCATTTTGGTAGTTGAGTGAGGAGGAAAGATTCCCTTGCCCCCCACAACTGTAGATGAAGTGGGGGTATGAGGACCCCCAAAACCTAACACATCACTAGTGTTATCCATGATGGACCACTGAAGAGGAAAAATTGCAATGTAATCCAACTATGAAGAAGTCATAATCTACATGAGAACTATATCACGATGTCTATTTAAAGGAGGGTTGAACGACCTAACAAATATTCGTATTCAAGATCCAAAACCTTAGTAAATTTTTGTGCATAAGTGTCTAAATTCACAATGTTCATCTCAACTAACCCTGAAGAACCTATTGGCTCAAAAGAACCAACTATATCCAGTTGGTGCCTCTAAGGAGGCGGTGAAGGATCCACCCTTTTCGACGAAAGACCTTGAATCCTTCAAGATTGATAGAGTTATTGGTATTCCACCTTAAATACATGATTAAAAATGGATATAGATAGACACCCTAAGGATGACTAAGAAAAGACAACACACCACTAATAGTCCTAAAGGAAACAACACTAATAAATAGAGGAAAATGACCTTCTAGAAATCAACATGGTGATTAAGTATCGCGATCGATGAATGAAGGAGTGAGAAGTAGTTAATTTGACCTCCATGTAATAACCCTACCTGATACAAGTAACCCTCACTTTGCATGGAATACTCTAGGGGTAATAAAAGTGCGATGCAACATTTTCCTTAGGTACCATGAGAAGCCCCTTGTAGTCACCTCTATGATATCTAGGAATGGAAACCAAATATACCAACTCATAGTCGACGCTCGGGGGAACAATCGACAGTCGATATTGTATGTATGGGCAAGGTATCTAATCTAGAATCCCAAAAGTCATCAACACTATAGAGGGTGAATTGGTACTTAATGAACCTTCATATACAGAATAATCCACAAATGATTGGACAAGTATTAAAGGGGTAATCTTCACCACTCATGCTCACACGACCTCGTATTTAGCTCCTGTGTTAGAGGATTTCCCTGGACACACCTATACAAAAATTGGATTTTAACACTCCCTAAGTCATACTCCTATGTTCAGTTGAGTGACCTTGAAGAGTTTACTCTCAAACCTATTTCAAGGCCCCATCCTAAACTAGTTGATGAACCTTAGAAACAAAAGTCTAGTAAATTTTAATTTTACTATTCATTTTATGGGATGTTGTTACACAATAAGAATGATCATGCAACTAATGGTGTTTTATGACACTTGTAGAAAGGAAACACTATAAGAACATTGCTGTCTTTATAAAACAAAGCTTATCCTTAATGAAAATGAGTGTTTATGAAAACTTTGATGCAAGCTTTTCAAATTTCAATGCAATATTTTTCCTTTTCACATATGCAATGCTACTTTTCTTTTTCAGGAAAACATGCAATGCAACTTTTTGAAATATATATGACTTTTAGCTTTCTTTTTCAAAACTAAAAACTTCTATGAATAGAAAACAAGAAGCCCTCGATGCCTACAAATGAAACTAAGTTTTATGTGAATTCATGAGGAAGAAAAGTATGCTACAACTAAGACTTGTTCGTTTTCCTTTTCAGTTCTAAGGGTGACAAAACATTGAGGGGAAAATTGATCTAAAAAACAAAACTCTTCTTATTTGATTTCTTGCAAACAAGGCAAAATAAATACTGAGAAAAAAAATGCAAACTTTTCTTTTTGCTTTAAATATGGAAATGCAAGGGAGTCAAAAAACACAACTCTTAAACCAAAATCTCTAGACTATAAAAAAAGACTATGAGAGAAAATCCAAAATCAAAAGTCCTGAAAGAACTCTTCTCACCACAAAGAAAATCCAAAAAAGGTCTAAAACCATAAAATCATCGAACACATTTGTTTTTATTTTCTTTTATAAACAAATACTAATTTCTTAGACTGCTAAGACCTTTAGAGAAACACATAGAGTCCAAGAGAACCCTCAAAGACCAAACAAAACCTTAAGCAATCAAAAGGGCATGAACAACCTCTTTACATGATATATACGTGCATGTCATCAAGGAAAGATGCATATGTATGAAATATTCCCTTCTATAGGATGCGTATGTATGCTTCTGTTACTTAAAAACAAAGCGTATTCCACCCAGAATGTCAAGAAATGATTGAAAAATATTGGATTCAAGGACTATGAATAAAGGCCATGTTTCTAAAAGATTCAACACAGTAGTAAAAACAAAAAGAAATCAAGGAAAGAAAAGAAAACAAAGACAAGCACCCTAAACTAACCCAAAATGAGACCTCCCCATTATGGTCGCCAATTCTGTGGGTGGAGAATGTACTCCTATGGTTTTAGGTTATAACCACAACAAAGTGATTGACCAAATACTTAACGCAGTCCCAAAAAGATAGTCAATAAAATTATAACTAACTAAGTAAATTTTGATAAGAAGGAAGGAGACAAACCTGGATCCAATTGTTTGATGTAGATCCCTCACTTGAAACTTGTGTTCTAACATTCCACCCCAACACTTTCTCCAGCCATCTAGACACAAGGAGGAAGACAATTGCAAGATATGTAGTTACAAAATAACTAACTTTCAAATATGCTAACTAAAATTAAGTCCATTAGTTTTCTAGATAATTAAATTCCCAAATGTAACACTCATAAACTAAAACAAAAATGTAGATAGGAAAAATAGCTCTTTATCTATTCAACATCAAAATTAAGGAATGTTATAACCTGTAATCACTGCTCCAAAACCAACATTCAGGTTCCTCCACCTGTACCAATGAATATCAAATCAACCTCTAACTTCTTCGCTCAAACATGTCCAAGAAAGAGAAGTGGTCTCTTTATGACAAGATAAAGGGAGCAAAGACTGCTAGAAACATGGGTTTCCATATTTGAAGGGGATAATTCATAGACACAGGATAAGGGGATTGCAGACTAGGAAATAAATGGCCAACAAAATGGTGATAAATGACATGATGATATCTACTTCACCCTTTGGCTCCTTTTTATACTCCAAACAAGTGGTTAGGGTAGTTATCCACAAGAAATATGGGGCTAGGGACTAGTGAAACCCATAAACCTAGCCTAAAATTTAACAAAATTGTATTTTTTTGGGCCAAATAAATGCAGATGATAAAGAGTAACTTGCATATTTACGTGGGATGCATAATTTATAGGGCACATATGTCTCAAAAAATGGGTATTTTTAGTGATTTGTGAGGAGGAATAAAGGAGGATTGAGTCTTGAAGTAGGGAAAGGGTATTTGAATCAGTCCAATAGGGAATCAATGCATAAGAGGTGGAAAATGTTGCTATAACAATAAGATAATATTAGTTGAGTTTATCAAATGTTTGATAAATGACCATGAGATCAGGTAAGTGGTACTAAAATATTACATTAGAGAAATATAACAAGTTAAATCCATATCAAAGTAAATCATTGCAAGCATACCAAAATAAATAAATACAAGCATATATTATTTATTATCTTTGTGGCATTTTGTTGTGGTGTCTCGAGGTCCACACCTTATGTTGTCTTCTCATGGTGATCCTCTTGGCCTCTAACAAATCCTTTTTTAAAAAATAATCTTTTGTCAACATTAGATGATATTTGTTTTACATTTATATCTTTGTCATCCTTATGGAGCTTGCTGATGTACTCATTGAATTTGTTGAAAACCATAGAAAATGAAGTCACTTAATGACCTAATGAAGTCTCTTTTTTATCAATGAGTAAGTAGTGAAGTCTCTTTTTTAGGTTATACTCTTTATAAATGGCTCAAGTAGTTTTTATTAAGCTATTCTACAACATAAAACATACTATAGTAAGTAGTGATTATAATTTATGGATCTAGGTGCATGGTACATATGGAAACATCAGTATGCAGTGCTGAGAGAATATGATCCATGACCTTTTGCCTAACTCCTTTCAAAGGTTTTTCTAAGATGATCACATATATACTTTTTATTTTGTATTTTTTATATTCTCCAAGATGGTATCAGAGTTATAGATGACGTAATTTTGATTTGTCTTAAGGTTGTAGGGTTGTATTAGACATGTTAATGAACTTATTGGCAATCGAGTAAATTTTTTTGATACACAATTCACGAGGATTGTGCTATGATGATTTAGAAAATCAATTAATGTAATTGTATATAACACATATTAAAATATTCTTATAGAATATATGGATTGTAGAAACCAAATCAATACTAAAAATCATATGCAAAATTTAATTTTATTATTTATAGAAAAATTACTGAGTTTTTTTTTTTCGAGGATAAAATAATGGTTATTATTATAAATGAAACTCTTTTTAAAATAAATACATATTTTTCAATATTATATAAATATCACAAAGTATGTAATTAAAAATCACAGGGGGCTTCTTGCTGCTACCTTCATCAATTGCAATCCTTTTACCTTTTCTTCTTTGGGTTCCTCCTCTCTTTCTTGTAACATCCCACACTACTAAGCACACTTTTATTGACATATTCTTTGAGAACACTTGCGTGCAAGTGATCCAATTATGGTATATTATGACTTCATTTCGATTATGGGTTATATATGATGATGATGATGTATTGTGACTTATAACTATATGGATGTATATGTATTGGTAGATGCTATTGACGAGTTTTCCTGAGTGTGCATGACACATGACAAGTTATGGACGCTGATGGCATCAATGGAATTCCTTGGACTCCGGATTGAGTTAGGAAGTGGATTGTATTGTGATTGAGTATTTAATTTTATGCACATGTGACATATGATTGATTACAATATGATTTATGTATATGGATTATTGACATGGTTTTTGTCAGTGGATGCAAGCTTGACGATGCTTGCTAATCCAACTCACATAAGGAGTAGAAGGTTAATGCACAAAAAGAAAACATTGAGGGAGAGGTGTAGAAACATCCCTGTCACAGCCTACTAGCACTCCTATCGTGGTCTGAATTGTAGGTTAATTATTACCTAGTTTGAGAGGTCCACGATGTCATGAGGTTAGACTGAGACAATCACTCATGGAGATTCTAAAGGGTGTGCAATAGGGAAGAGTCCTTATTCCTTAGAAGCCCTTACTCTCTCACAAGGTCGACCGAATGGAGTGTTGACTCCAAAGGGTCAGGAAAAATTCCAAAACCAGTCTAAGGTGAGTGGCACCCTTGAACCACAGAGGTGCATCTTGAAGGTCACGTAGAGTAAATAATAAAAAACAAAACAAAAAACTAGAGTCAATAAATCTAGGTAGCCTAGAAAACATCAAAATGATTAGACCTTGTTAGAAAAGGATAATTAATTAAACAATAATTTATTAATTAAAAATCCTAACAAGAGTCTAAGCCTAAGTCTAAGTTTAATTAAGGGACTAAATAAAAGTATTAAATAAATTAAAAGAGTTGAGATAAATCAAGTTCTAGGAAAAAGTGAATAAAAATCTAAAGGTTGGATAAAATGCACATGTGTGCATGAAAATAATAGAATAGATTTTTAAAATAGAGATAAACAAAATATGAGAGAATAGGTGTACACATAGAATAGTATCTAGAGTCAATCTACCACTAGTATAACTAGAAGAAGGCTCCTAATCCAACTCTAACTAAGATCTAGTTAGGAGACACTCATTAAATGAGAATTTGAGGAACAAATGGACAACTAAGAGTGAAAATAGGAACACATTGGGGAATGTGAGGGAAATTGGATTTTTAAATAAAATAAAAATGGTAATTACTTGTGCAACTTGGGGAGAGAGTGACGAGTGTGTGGGTGAACAATCATAATTAATTTAATCTAAAAAGTTAATTATTTGTGTATGAGGACATGTGTGAGTGAGTAAATTTATATAAAACAAATGATTTAGAAGGAAAATGGATCTCACTTATTCTTGGTAAGATTATGTTGCCAAAATGGTTTTGACTATGTTTTACTTGTGAGAGTTGTGATTTCAAGCTTGAGAAAGAGTGGAAGTTATTCCTTGCGAGATAAGAGTGAGAGCTATTGTGTTTTGGGTTCTTGTGTGTGGCCCCTTTGCATCTCGTGGGGCTAAGGAGCAGAAGAGTACCCCTAGCATTGGCTTAGAGGTACCGGTGAAGTCTCTATGATTAGCAAGCGAGAGTAAATAAGGAATGCAAGTTGAAGAAGGACATCTTCTGTAACAACCCCCTTTCACTCAGGGCAGGCGCTACATCGTGGAATGAAAATACTCATACTTACTTATATATATATATATATATATCATGCATTTAAAGCAGGTTAAACAAAGAACTCAGAGTAAGCATAAGAACTACTGCTATTATAAATAATCCCTGGAATTAACATTAATTCATATGCACAACAGAATACATGATAAAGATAAATACACAGACATGCAGAAACGTAATTAAAACATCATTTGGTACTTATCTTTGAAACGATGGTAATTCCACCAACCAGGTCCAGGCCTTCCATGAACCTCCCAGCCTTAGACCACACTGCTCATCAAGCTCAGTAGTGGGTCACCCCCGAGCTGGGACTAAGCTCCACCCCCAAGGCAAGGAATCCTAGGCTAGGCTGGGGTTACAGGGAAAACACATAGTCACAAGGAAGGAATTCTCTCCCAGGAACCACTCATACTCACTGCCCACAGACTCTCCTTCCCCACATGCCTGTTCCACCCCAGAATTATACACCTTCTCTATCACCTAGATAGTCCTTTGGTTGCTAACCTCCCTTGCCTTGGGTTTCAGCAACAGACCATACCAGAAGTCTCCAAGCTCTTTGGCAGCTACAGGGTTCCTTCTAGGATTTCTCTCCTTCCTCTGCGCACTCTCTCACCTAGGGAGAGTCGGTCACAGGCTAAGCAACCTATTCTTCCAACTTCAATCACCTCTCTCACCTGGAGAGAGTGTTTTACAAACTAGCCAACAAGCCACACACAGTCTATCATTGCGTGGCCACAACAACCAATGGGGAAAACATACACGGGCTTTCCAAATAGGCTCAACAATGACAGGATGGTCTCACAGTTATGGCTTTGGGACATAGACTCCACACACAGGCTTGATTTTCTTAGATAGAGGATGCATTGGCTTTCCCATAAATCAACACAGGCTATCCCCAAAATCAACACACAGACTTCGCCCCTGGTTTCAAAATGGAATGATGTCTATTGTAGGGGTCGGACGGGACATACGGTTCAAAAGATGCACAAGGACTCTTCCAGAGGTCGGATGAGTTCACGCCCAGGCAGTCGAGGGTCGAATGGTGGAGGAACCCCCCCCCAGACTCAGCTAGCGGATCGAGGAAAATGAAAGACCAACCCTCCAGTACGGTTGACTTCTCGAGTTTTCACTGCATGCACCCAGGTCGACACATGTCTCCCTGGGGCTGCTTGTTTCCCATTTTGCACACGTTCCCCTTCCAGGAACTTAGAATAAAACAAATACAAATACTTCCGATTTCTTTTTGGAATAATATTAAAATATTATTCCCAAGGACTTAAGCCCTTAGGCTCCACACTTATCCCCGTTTTCCCACCTTCCAGACCCTAATCCCTTGCCCACTCTGTGGAAGCTTAGTCCCCCATCACTCATGCATCGTGTCGGCTTGCACGCGATGGTGTTTATATTTTTATTAATGTGTCACATACATACAGGTACAAAATCAGGCTCTTGGCCTTCAACCCTTAGGCTCTTTGGCCTAAAAATCACATAAGCCCACCGGATTATATAAAATTGGCTCACCAGCCTATAAAACATATTTACAATTCATTTCATAAGCTAGATTTACAATGGGGCTCGGCCTTGGGGACATTAAAATCCCCCTCCCCTTATTTCTGCATTGTCCTCAGTGCAACTTTACATTGTCTCTGCAAGCTTTTCAAAATTTTCAAAAAAGATGCGGGTACTCTGCTCGCATAACATCTTCATGCTCCCATGTCGCGTCCTCAAGACCGTACCAAGTCCACTGGACCTTTACAAGCTCTATGGATCGATTCTGGAGCTATTTGTTTTTCCTGTCCAATATGCACACAGGATGCACTTCCAGGACACCTTCTGGTTCCACCTGAATCACATTCCAATCGATAACATGATTAGCATCAGGTATATATTTATTAAGTAGTTAAACATGAAACACATTATGTACAATCATAGATGTAGGTAATGCAAGCATGTATGCAATTGGCCCAATCCTTTCCAAGATTTCAAACGACCCACAAAATCTTGTTGCCAACTTGGCACAACTTCCCAGCTTCAGGGAACTCCTGTTAGTTTTCACTTTTAGGAAAACATGATCAACCACTTTGAATTCTCGGTGGGTTATGTTCTTATCAGCATAATTTTTCTGCCTGTCCTGGGCAGTTTTCAAATTCTGTTTAATTTTTATCATTTGGTCCTCCATCTCCTTGAGCAACTCTGGCCCAACTATTGCTTTGTCAGCTGGATTATCCTAGCTCACTAGAGTGTTGCACTTTCTTTCATAAAGTGCTTCAAATGGGCTCATCTTCAATGATGCATGATACCCATTATTGTAGGCGAATTCTACGAAATGCAAGTAGTCTTCCCATCTTGATGGTTTGTCCATCACGTACATTCTCAACATGTTCTCTATTACTCTGTTCACCCTCTCTATCTGTCCATCAGACTCGAGATGATACACTGTACTAAAATTTAGATTCGTTCTGAATCCTTTGAATAGTCCTTTCCAGAAATTCAAGGTGAATTTCGGGTCCCTATCAGACACAATCGTTTTAGGAATTTTGTGCAAGCATGCCACTTCTTTTAAGAAGATATCAACAACATTTGTTGCCTTGTGAGTGGTTTTTAGTGGAATAAAATGGGAAACTTTTGTAATATTGTCCACCACAACCATGATCAAATCGTGCTTCTTTCTTGTTCTGGGCAATCCTGTAATAAAATCCATGGTCACCACTTTCCACTTCCATTCAAGAATGGGTAAAGGCTGCAACAACCCTGCTAGGTGCCTATGCTCAACCTTAACTTTCTGGCATTCCATACATCTGGAAATGTATTCAACGATCTCCCTCTTCAAACCCAGCCAAAATTAATGGCTTTTGATTGCTGCCACAGTTTTCTGATATCCAGGGTGTCCAACATACATCACGTTATGCATTTCTTTTAGAATCACAAGTTTCAATTCTTGGACATTGGGTATATACACTCTGTCTTTATACATAAGTAATCCATCAACTTCCAAGGTGTAACTTTCCCTTTTCTGTGGTCTCTCATGCTGTTGTAGCTTTGCTACTAAGTCTCTGTACTGCAAATCAACATTTGCAGCTTCCAAAATTCTACCCTTGATATCAGTCATGTACATGCTAATGGCTGAAGTATGTAAGTCATGCACTTTTCTGCTGAGTGCATCAGCCACCTTGTTTTCCTTCCCCTTGATATGCTTGATATCAAAGTCGTATTCACACAGAAACTCCAACCACCTACTTTGTCTAGCGTTTAAAGTTGGCTAACCAAACAAATATTTCAGACCGTTGTGGTCTGTTCTCAATTCGAATCTCCTTCCCATGAGGTAATGTCTCCATTTCCTTAGAGCATGGACGATTGCTACCAACTCCAAATCATGAGTGGCATAGTTCTTTTCATGCTCTTTCAGCTTCCTAGACTCATAACAGATTACAAATCCATCTTGGCTGAGAACTCCTCCCAACCCTTCCTTACATGCATCTATGCACACCACAAAATCCATATTTGGATTTGCAATCTTCAATATTGGAGCATTGGTTAACAGTTGCTTCAATCGCTGGAAACCTTTCTCACACTCTTCAGTCCACTGAAACTTTTTCTCCTTCCTTTGCAAAGAAGTGATAGGGTGAGCTATCTTTGAGAACCCTGTTATAAACCGTCTATAGTAGCCCTCCAGACCCATAAAGGATCTAAATTTCACCACATTCCTTGGCACTGACCATTCTCAGATGGCCTCAACCCTCTCAGGATCCACAACAATCCCTTCTTCTGAAATAATCTGCCCCAAGTAATGGATCTGCCTTTGGTAAAATGAACATTTGCTCAATTTGGCATATAGTTGGTGTCCTCTCAACACTTGCAGCACTAGTCTTAGGTGTTGTTCATGCTCTTCCTCTGACTTGGAATACACCAAGATGTCATCCAAGAATACTATGAAAAAATTGTCTAAATAGTCCCTGAATACACCATTCATCAAGCACATAAAAACAGGAGGTGCGTTTGACAGTCCAAACGACACCACTGTGAACTCGTAATGACCATACCTTGTTCTAAAGGCAGTCTTGTTGATGTCCTCATCCTTTATTCTTACCTGGTGATATCCTAATCTGAGATCTATCTTCGAAAATATTTTCGCACCCTTCAACTGATCGAAAAGATCATTGATCCTCGACAGAGGATACTTGTTCTTGACAGTTATCTTGTTCAACTGTTGAAAATCAATGCAGAGCCTCAACATCCCATCCTTATTCTTCATGAACACGACTAGGGCACCCCAAGGTGACACACTGGGGTGAATGTACCCCTTCTTTAGAAGCCCTTCAAGCTGCAATTGCAACTCTTTCAGCTCTAGCGTACTCATTCTATAAGGAGCTTTTGAAACTAGAGCTACTCCAGGCATCAAATTTATAGAAAAATCGATGTCTCTCTTTAGAGGCAGTTCAGGTACCTCCTGAAATATGTCTTCGAACTCTATGAGTACCTCATGGTATCCAATCCTTGAGAATTCATCTCTGGATGCTTCCTCCACACGGGTTGCAAATAATTGATAGCCTTTTCTGTAGCACTTCTTCAGCTACATGGATGAGATTTCTCTAACAACCACAACTCTAAGAATCCCTTGGATTATTTTCTGATTCCCCTCCTCATCCAGGCATGTAAACCTCTTGTTACGACAGTCCAAGAGGGCATGGTGCTGGTCCAATCAGTCCATTCCAACTAAATAGTCATAAGATCCTAAAGGAAAAATATTCAATTCAACCTTCGTGCTCAGTCCTTTCATGTTCACAGGATAGGACTTCACCAACTCAACGACTTTCCTCTTGGTTCTTGTAGCCAACTGCACTAACCAAGACTTTTCATGTTTGCTTCTTGATAAATGAAAACTTTCCACCACCCTAGGATCTATATAACTATGGCTAGCCCTTGAATCGATTGAAATACTAAATGGTCAGTTGTTAATCATACCTTCCACTTCAATCATGTGCGATTGAAAGTCAGCTTGCTTGTTGTCCAGGGCTGTGTAGATCCTTGGCATTCTACTACCCATATCCTCCACTGTTTCAGCTTGCTGAACATTGTGGATGGTTCTCTCTTTATATTTTCTGTGGGGCAGTCTCTGTACCTATGGTTTCCTTTACAACCCCAACACTCCATAGGTGGCAGTCTTGGCATTTGCTCACCCACTTCAGCCTTCCTGGGCTCTCTAAAGGATGGTTGTCCTTGAGGATTGTTTCTGAAAAAGGGAGGCTTGTTTCCCTTCAACCTCTGCTCTTTCCTGAACTTCTTCTAATCATCCCAAGCCTTCCGATAAGTAGGCCTTTCTCTTTGTTGTTCATACAAGCATTTTTCCCTTCTTATTGTTTCTTCCATAGTCTTGGGATCATCATACTAGATCTTTTCACTAATGGAAGGTGGCAGTCCACTCAGATATCTCTGAATCTTGACAGCCTCATCTTTGATGAATGGAACATACTTCAGTAGTTCCAAAAACCTTCGTTTATATTCATCAATGGTCATGCTGCCTATCTTGATTTCGAAGAACTCCTTCATCTTTCTTTCATAGTATCTTTTAGTCAGGTATTTCTTCTCGAAATACCCCTTGAACTCCTTCCAAGTGACATCTTTCTCTCTGATGTGTTGTACCTACACAAACTAATCCCACCACATGGATGCTTTTCCTTTCAATTGATACATCTTAATTCTTCCTTCTGCATGAACGGAATAATTATGTAGTTGGAAATATTTCCTCATGCCAAGAAACTAGGTTTCAACATCTTCCTCCTTCTTATGTTCTCCATCGAATGTTGGAGGCTTGATCTTGTTCATCTCTCCCTTCAATTCATCTACTCCAGATCTTCGATGTTTTCTGGTAGGGGACGAGCTTGAACTACTACGTGCCTCCCTACTGGAATGATTTGGGGAGTGATGATGATGTCTACTACCACTCCTCGATCTTCTTCTCCTCTCAGGGGTTCTGACACTTCTTGATCTTCTTTTCCTCTTAGGGGTCCTGCAACTCTCTGTCTTGCTTGAGTCACTCCCCTTCTCCAATTTCCTTTCTATTCTTTCTAGGCTCTATTCTTTCACCTTGCTAATCCTTGACCCTCATGAGCTTTCAGTTATCATCTCAGCGAGCCTGGGCATCTTTCTACAATCTTTCAATGAGTTTCATCATATGTCCTTCCTTATCCATCTCTTTTTTGTTCCCATTAGAGTTTGATCCTTCGATTCCCAAGTTGACATCCCTTCCTACCCTTTCATCCTCTGTTTCAGAGGCAATCTGTGCCTCTTCTATTTGTATACTCGGTTGTCCTAACACCCGTTGAAATATGCACACACAATGTGCAGTCAACCAGAGTTTGTCAGGCCTTATCCCTTTATAAAAACCACAACATTCATTAACCTACGTGAATAAGAAAACGTTTCAAATTCACTAAGTTTTCTGAGCCCTGCTTGGCTCTGCAAATTTTTGAGACTTCGGTTTTCGGGGTTTTTGTCCACAAGGATCCAACAGTTAAATCCTCGACAGTTCTTATGTCCTTCAAAAATTTTGGAACTTCGAAACTTCGGGTTTTTGGGTTTCGAGGTTTTTGGTCCCCGAAGGTTCTCTCCCTCGCTTTCCTTTTCAACTCTCGACTCCCAAACTTCCAACCTCTCTTTCCCTAGGCCCACAACACAACTGTCACCAACCCCGATGGCACGTGGTACATTCAAGAGGGTCCATGTCACCTTCGGTGACGTCATCAGGTCCCACCATTCTTGCTTGTATTCTCGACTCACTGGCACGTGGTGCACACCCATGTGTCCACGTCCATTCCAAGGCAATCCAACGATTAGACTTCTCTTAGATCTACGATGCAGATCTTTTCGACGTTTCACGGTTTTGAGCATCGAGATTTCATGCATCCCCACATCTCGAACTTCCATTTGTCAAAATTCCAAAATTACTGTCTACTCTTCCACTTGATCCAACGGTCAAGTTCCTCTCTTACAATCTACGGTGTAGATTGTTTTGGAATTTTGGGTTTTGCTATTTCGTGACTTGAAAAAACAAGGTTCTTCCCCTTTGGTTTCTCGAGTGCCAAAACTCCGTCCGACAGCCACGTGTCCCCCCCGATGGACGGTCCCAACGAATTTGGGATTTCACATATTGCGATTTCCATGTTCCTGTGCAACTCGAAAGGGTTTTTAAACCCTGTGCACGTTTTCCAGATTTGACGGTCACGAGGGTTCTCCTTTTCCCCGAACAGATCCTACGGCTCCAACACTTCTGTTGTGGAGTCCTCTCTCCCTGTGGCCAGATGCCACCCTGACTGCGGTTTCATAACATCGCTACACCTCTTGAGCTTGGTAACATGGTCAAGTAACTCCTTAACATTCAGGAGCATTCAAAGGTCGGAAATTGGCCCTCCAGACACAATTTCTCCTCAAACCCTTGGTCCAAAGATGACTCAAATGGCCCATCTAGTCTCAGCATCGAAACCTTGGCTTTGATTACTAACTGTAACAACCTCCTTTCACTCAGGGCAGGCACTACATCGCGGAATAACAATACTCATACTTAATTATATATATATATATATATATATATATATATATATATATATATATATAT
>CBVK0100311807.1:0-18645 GCA_900067695.1 Picea abies
AAAATTATCCCAATATGATGCAAACACGCTACGACCTCCCAGTCTATGATTTTCTACAGAAGTTGAATAGGCTCTCGGGTCCTTGCACAATCCCTAGATTTCACACACAGGCCCTTTTTGTTTGGCTTGTAGGCCCCACAAAACCCACTTGGAGCTTATACTAGCCCCCTTTTTTCCTTAACAAAATTATCCATAGGCACTAGCCCTTTATTCTCGATAGAATGGGCATATGACCTTGGGATAGAACCACACGCTCAACCAAAAGGCACTAAAATTTAAATTCGCAAGGGTCCCTTTTTTTATTTTTTGAAGTTATGCATGTGACCATGGGCTAGGACCAATGGCTTAGTTAAAAAGGCACACTTCAGTGCTTCAGAGTTGCTCTGATCCAACCACAATAGAAAACTTATCCTGAATAGTCAAACCACCAAAATCATGAAGATCTTAGGGATCAATGGTCTACATTTAATCAAGGCTCTCAGGCTCCGAGGGAATTCACCCAACGTAACAAATCCAACCAGTTTCATCAACATAAAAGTCACTACTGGTTGAATATAGTCATAAAGTAGCTTGACCGACAATTGTGGGTCTTTTCCTATTTTCCCACTTTTCCATGTTGACAGTAATATTTGATGAGATGGTGGATAGGGATTCTCCTCCCTCAATAATCTATGGTTGGAAATGGCTTTGGGGCTCTAGGATTCAATGCTTTTCTGCACCACACAACAACAACCAAATCCACCTGGAGTTATGGATCACTAAAGTCCCAATGATTAGGGATATAACAACTCACACTTGTCTAATGACATATGACTGAGATTAAATCTACGCTTTGAAGATTCAGGGCTTCGTCACTCCAAATAAATACGGCTAAAATCTCAAACGTTGAATCTTTAAACTTTCGAAGGGATCGAAGATATACGGTTTTTGCTTCACTAGATCTAATTCGGATATTTGTGGGTAAGATCGATGGTTTACAGGAGGTTCAGGGTCCAAGTACGTAATATGGACCATCGATTTCTTACCAAAGGATTTCTAGGGTTCCCTAAGCTATGCCTGAGAACTCTACACTCGCTACTTCTCTTGAGCTTTGTCACTTTGAGGAAGTGAAATCCGGTGCACTCCTTGCACTTCCTTCCTAATATTTGACCCTTAGAATTTATGTCCTGTGAACTGCTTGCACTTACTCTCCTAAGCTTAATACTTTTAAATATTTGTCTTCACACTCCTTGTCCCAAATCTCTCGAGCTTAAGACTTTTAGAATTTGTTTGCACACTATTTGTGCTTACTTTGTGAAGACTTTAACTGTCTCTCTTGAGCTTCCATTCTTCAGAAGATCAAGGCCTCCACACACCTTACATGGGCTTTGTGCACACCTTTCACTATTTCTCTTAAGCTTTGGAATTTCAAAGGTCTATATGCGTACTCCTTACATTGGATCTGTGCACACTTTGCACTATGATTCCCATAAGAGAAACAATTGAATCTTAGGACAACATCACATAATTCATGCATAAAACAAAAAACACATAGATGCAAAAACACAGTACCTATTTAGTTTCATAAAATACATACACATGTTTTACATTCTCATCTCAAAATTTTTGAGAGTGTTTTTCTTCTCTTCTCTGCACCAAAACTTACTTACATATTATATTACAATGACTTCTACATATTGGCTTCTCAAGACATCCCTCCAGATCATTTTAGTGCTTTCACATCTTAATAAAATAATTCCTATCAATAAGCTTATTATAGTAAACACACATTTACAATTTAGATATGGGTCGATGCTCAAAATATGTGCAATCCTACAATCATTAAGACAATTACAACTTTTCGAAGTACATACAATGGCTCTAGTATTTTAGATCTCAGGGGATCTTTAATTAAAAAGGTCTCAAAATCTAGATGGTGTGTCTTCCTTGGAATCCAAACCAGTTAAATGCACGTTGCATTGTATGATGAGTCACCTTCCATCATGCCTCATTAATTGTGATGATGATTCTCCTGCATAATACTCCCCTGTTGAAAAAATCATGATCTCTTGCTCATGGCTCCCCTGTTGCTATTGTTGATATCCTCCAAGGTCCCAAACTTTGACTTGGAGCTTTCCATATGCTCATATTCCTAGTTTGTTATTGTTGTTGTTGTTGTCTTGCTACTGTAGGTTCTTCTTCTGGTCTCCAAATCTTATGCTGCAGAGCTTCATTGGGCTTACCACTGTAATCTTCTCTTGTCTCCCTAGATGAACTTTGTATCAACTCTCTAAACTCCATAATTCCATTTTCCATCCTATCTCTTGGTTGGCTCTTTTGTTGCAACTGTCTCCTTCTCTCCTAATATTTTTTTTTTGTAGGCTATTACTGCTACTATCCATTGGTTACTGCTCCTTCTTGTTTTTTATATCTTCAGGACTTTTACTTTCTTGAAGGTTTCCCTTGCTATTCTTCATGGTTTCATCCCTCTAGCAGTATTCCTCTGTATTTGAATGGCTTAACCAATCCTATATAGACTTCAACTCTTTCTCTTCTCTGAATGCCCCTCTTCTCTTTCTCTCCTTTGACCATCTCCATGGGACAATTCTTCTTCTTCTTTATCTTCATCAATTTGTTTCTTCATCTCTTCCTAAGCATTCTCTTTGCTAAATTGTGCGTAGGATATCTCTTTATTCTCCTCTTGAAAAAAAATCATCTTCTATTCACTCTCCTTCTATTTGACCATATTCAATGGTTGTCCTTCTGTTGTACCTACCATCACACACAAAATGTTAGTTTTAAAAATCTTTGGCCCTTTGGCCTCTTCCCTTGATTCCTTCTGCATTATTTCCTCACAAGTATGATCCCCCCCAAAGATCATTCCAAGAGATATGATAATCCCTCCTATCATCATACTGCAATGGTGGTGATCTTCTTCTTCCTTCAAGAGTTCCTTCCCACTCATGAGAAGTATACTTGGTCTAGCCTCCTCTTTGACTCCTTTATCTTCCAGTGGCAACAACATATGTATACACCCATTCTTATCAAGGGAAAAAAGTATTCTTTCTCCCATAATGTATGAAATTTTTGTCATATTTCCATTGCCTCCCCAATATAACATGACAAATGTCCATAGGTATGACATCACATAAAACTTCATCCTTATAAATACCAATATTAAATTCAAATTTACATTGTTCGCTCACCATGAATTGTTGTCCTTTCTACATCCATGACACACTATATGGATTTGGATGTGCTATCATCTCCAGTTTCATCTTTTCCACCATTTCTATTGACACTAAATTATCAGTGCTCCCATTGCTTATAATCACCATGCATACCCTCTCCTTTGACTTGCAAGAAGTTTTGAACAGACTCTTTTTTTTTTTAGCTCTTGCACCTTCTTGTCCAAAATAATAAGGGATTTCCTCATTATGAGTGATCTTCCCTCTTCAACATCTTTTGTTTTCTTCTCGGTCTTCGCAGTCTTCTATTGATCCTCAGTAATATGGGCTTCTCTAAAATGCACAATTTTTTTTTCCAGGACATTCCCAAGACATGTTTCATGTATTTCCATAAGAATAACACTTAATATCTCCTCCTCTTACTCCTCCTCTACATATTGGAAAAGGTATCATTCCTCTAGAGTCTCCCCCTCTAGAGCCTTCCTCTCTAGCTATATGATTTCCAGAGCTACTAGTTTCTTCCATTTCCTTCTGGAACTTTTTTCTTGCGGTTCCTTCTCCTCTAGTTGGCTTCTTTCCCCTGTTCTTCTGGATCTATTTTCTTGCCATGTTTTCTTCTACCTTTAGGGTTACTTGATAAGAATCCTCTACAGTCCTCATTGTCACTATACTCTCATATTTTATTTCATACCTCAACCCATTGATATATCTAGCAACTTTCTCTTCATAATTTTCCTTGTGTCATGCTCTTATATTTATCTTATAGAATTATTCAGTATATTATTTCACTAAAAAACCTTTCTTCCTCTTATTTTGTAATCTTCTAAACATATTTAGATGATAATATGTGGGTACAAGCTTATCCTTGATCTTAGCTATGATTCTATCCCAACTCTTAATCTTAGACTTATCCTTCCTCCTTCTATTAGTTTGCAACTTGTCCCACCATAAAGCTGCATGTCCCCTCAACCTGGTCACATCATACTTTACTTTCTTCTCATCATCTATCTCCTTATAATCAAGATATTTATCCAAGGCATTTATCCATTCAAGCAATTCTTATACATCCAAATTACCTTCATAAATTGGGACTTCCATCTTCACTCTGGTTCCCAGCTTGACAACATCTCTCAACAACTACTCCTTTTAGATAATCCCTTGGTCCTAGCCTCTAGTCACGTGCTTCTTCTCCAACATCTTCCTCTTCTACTGAATTTTCACTCTCGACATCACTAACATCACCAACCTCTGGTGTTCTCCTTTTTGTTTCTTTCATGGAATCTAGTCTTGCACATAGTTGTCTCATTTCGTCCTCCATAGATGCATTGGATACAACTCTCTCCCTTCCTGCACAAATATTTACTATTGGGCATCTCCTCGATAGCATGGATCTAATATATGTTCACACATATCTTTTTCCTTCTATGATACCACCTGATGTAAATGTGCTACGACCTCCAAGTCTAGAATCTTCCACAGGAGGCAAATTAGCTCTCGGGTCCTTTCAAAACCCCTGTATTTCACACACATGCCCTTTATTTCCAACTTACATGCCCCACAAAACATGCTCAGAGCTTGTACTAGCCCCCTTTTTTCCTTAAATAAATTGTCCATAGGCACTAGCCCTTTATTCCCGATAGAATAGGCATATGACCTCAAACTAGAACTATGAACTCAACCAAAAGGTGCTAAACTTTGAACTCGTGAGGGTCCCTTTTTTTCTTTTGAGAAGTTATGCATGTGACCACAGGCTAGGACCAAGGGATTATCTAAAAGGGTGCACTTCGGTGCTCCGAGAATATGGCACTCCAGATTTCCTCCGCTCCAACCACAATAACATATTTGTATCGAATATTCGAACCATCGAATTCTCGAAGAGATTAGAAATCAATGATCCATGTTATCCTTTGATCAATTATCTACGTATAATCCTAGCTATGGGGCTTTAGGGGAATTCACCCAATGAAACAAATCCAACCAATTTCATCAAAGTCACTACCCACTAAATCTGGTCATAAAGTAGCTTGACGGGTAGTTGCGGATCTTTCCCTATTTTCCCACTTTTCCACGTTGGCGGGAAGATTTGATCGGATGATGGACGAGGGTTCTCCTCCCTCAATAATATACGTATGAAAATGGCTCCGGGCTTCGATAATTCTCTACGCCACACAACAACAACCACCAAATAAACCCATACTTTTGGATCACTGAAGTCCCAATGCTTGAGGATATGATGGTTCACACTCGTCCACTGATCTACAAATGATATTAAATGCAGGCTTCGTAGCTTTGGAGTTCCCTCACTCCAAAAACCTATGGCTAAACTCTCGAAGGCTGAATATTCGAACTGTCAAAGGGATCTGAGATCTATGGATGATGCTTCACTAGATCTACATTGAACATTTGTGGGTAAGATCGATGGTTTATGGGAATTTCATGGTCCAAGCGCACAATCTGGACCCTCAATTTCTTACCAAATGATTTTGAGGATTCCCTGAGCTCCACCCTAGAAATCTCCACTCGCTACTTCTCCTGATATTTGTCACTTTGAGGAAGTGAACTTTGACACACTCCTTGTGCTTCCTTCATGAGATTTGACCCTTAGAATTTATTGCCAACACACTCCTTTCTCTTACTCTCCTAAGATTAATACTTCTAAAGGTTTGTTTGTGCACTCCTCATGCTAACTCTCCCGATCTTAATAATTTTAAATGTTTGTCTTTGCACTCCTTGCATTTACTCTATGTTGACTTGCACTGTCTCTCATGAGATTCCTTTCTTTAGAATATCAAGGCATCCATACACCTTATGTGGGATCTATGCACACCTTTCACTATATCTCCTAAGATTTGGACTTTCAAAGGTATGTATATGTAGTCCTTGCGTTGGCTCTCTGAGCACTTTATACTATCATTCCCACTAGAGAAACAATGGAATATTAGGACAAAATCAACGAATTCATGCATAACAAAACAAACACACAGATGCATAAACACAATATCTATTTATTTTCAGAAAATACAGAAACAACTTTTATAGTCTCCTCTCTAGATTTTTGAGAGCACTTTTCTTCTCTTCTCCACACCAAAACTTACTTACATCATTAATTACAATGACTTATACATATTTTCTTCTCGAGCCTCCCCTCCATATCATTCTAGTGCTTTAACATCTTAATAGAAACATTCCTACCACTAATCTTATTATAGTTAATTCACATTTACAATTTAGATATGAGTCGATGCTCAAAATATGTACAATCCTATAGTCATTAAGACAATTAGAACTTTCTGGAATAGATACAATGGATCTAGTCTTTTAGATCTCAGGGGATATTTAATTACAAAGGTCTCAAAATTTAGATGTTTTGTCTTCCTTGGAATCCAAACCAATTAAATTCATGTTGCATTGTACGTTGAGTCACCTTCCACCATGCCTCATTAATCATGATGATGATGCTCCAACATCACAATAACCCATTCAGATTTCCTTTTCTTCTCATGCAAGTTTAACTATCACATTTTCCAAAAACCAGTTTTACTCAACCCATGCTATCATAAATTGGTGAGTTGACCCTTCCCACATACCACTCTTACATCAATTTAATAGCTCTTTTGATATTTCAAAGGACGTAAAATTTAATATGAAAAAGATTAAATTAATATAAATGGGTAACCCCTTGGACCCCTCTGCAGTGGCCTCTCTTATGGAATCATATCCCCCCATTGTTACCATCCCTCTCATATCGCAACCAAATATTATTATTTTATTAATTATTTGAATACATTTTATATAGCTTGGACCTCATCCATATTATCTCTATGGGATATCCCTCCCAAAACATATAAGACCACTACCCTACATTTCATTTAGAAGATTACATTATAATTTGAGGAGATTAAAAATGGGGATGTTACATTGGGTTCAACTAAGAATGAACCCCAACTTGTTATTTTTACAATGATATGAGTCACTTGATATCCTTATTCAATTTTAGGTAGCTCTGATTTGAAAAGTTTATAATTGACTTTGAAACACATAATTAACTTGAAAGGGTTACATGAAATTTGTCCTTGTTTTTAGACCAGACTCGAGTTTATGATTCAATTTCATGGACCTGACAAACTTAGGACCCAATAAAAACTTGAATGCAAGAAAATGGTGTGAAGTTTTGGTGAAACATGCATAGAGAACCCGACGAGAAAATTTCACAGGAAACTTGAAAAAGAATCAGAGAGAGAGAGAGAGAGAGAGAGAGAATCAATGAATCATATTAACTGAATTCTAGAATGAGTAATGAATACATGAAATACTCTACATGGTTAATTAAATTCTCCATAGTAGTGATCTAGAGAGATTTGCACACTCATTGATAGAAATTGGAGTTATCTTCCACTTTATCTACCACGTAGTCCTAGTTAATTGTCCATGCGATCATCAATTAAGTTTTAACCAAGTCACATGTTTGGAGGTGAGAGAAACAAATGCATGCACACGATATGTGCCATATTGACCATATGCATGTGATATTCGCTCTCTTTCTGAGGTTTCCATGGATGAGTTGCCTCCACTACTCTAACTGAAGTCTAGCTGAGTCAATACTAAAGAGGGAAAGTGCCTAATTTTATATGAGTAACTCTATTTTCCAGGGAGTATTTATTAAGCCCTAATATTGGCTCATTACCCCTTAATTGGGGCATATTATCTAATGAATGAACATTGAAAAAATAGGAAAGAGGGAAAAAATCATGGGAACCCCCCCCCCCCCTCAAAGTACAATGCATAAAAAATGAAGAAGGAAAGAAACACAATTGCTAAGAAACTATGTCCTTCACTCCAAGATGGTCATGCAAAATGTGTAACTTTTGCTCAGTGAATGTCTTGGGGAATATGTTGAAAGCATCTTTAGATGTCGGAAAATAATGCAAATTGATTATCCTGTCATGAACCAACTATCTAATGTAATGCATATGGATCTCGATGTGTTTTGTTCATTGTCTATGTATTGTATATCTACAAAATTTGAGCGTTCTTTGAATGTCACACCCGATGATATTCAAATGATGACAATGGATATTGAGATCGGTGAGGAAGTTCTGAAGCCAAAGATCCTAAATAGTGATCTTGACCACTCCTCTTTACTCAGTCTCTACTGATGATAAATAAATCACTAATTGCTTTTTACTTGACCAATGAATGAGACCAGAACAAAAACTAAGCATGTACCCAGAGGTGGATTTGTGATCTATTCTATCACCAACCCAATCAGAATATGTGAATCCCATTAGATCCAATGGACAACGTGCTACATAGTGAGTCCCATAACTGGTGGTACTCTGATCATATTCGAGGATGTGCTTGGAATCCTTCAAATGTTTCTCATGCAGCTCTTGCATGTACTTCGAAACTACCCCTACTACATATAAGATATCTATTCCATTGTGGTTGAGATACAAAAGGATCCCCAAAAATTGTCAATACAAGGTGTTGTCCACCAATGATGTATCCCTTTCGTCCTCAATATGTACCCCAGACAAGATGGGTGTGGATACAAACTTGTAGTTTTTCATGTGGAATCTAACCAAGAGATCCGAGAATACTTATTCTGAGAAAACTTGATGCATGAAGCATCCTGGTTGATCTCAATACCAAGGAAAAATTAAAGTGGCCCCATGTCTGTCATAGAGAACCTATCATGTGGAATGCCTTTGACCTAACAAATTGTTGAGGATAATCTACCTGTGATCAATAGGTCATCTACATAGAGTAATGGGATCAACAAGTATTCAATAGTCATCAACATATAGACATTAGGATCTGATTTACATCTAAAAACAATTTTAGAAAGAAAATAATAATAAATCTTTGCATACCATGCTCTTAGAGCCTGCTTGAAGCCATAGTGTGATTTTTTCTTTCGGCATACTAGAGATGAATTTTGTATCAACTCTTGAGGATGATCCATATAAATATCCTCTAAGAAATACCCATGAAGAAAGGAATTATTCACATCCATTTGGTGAACTTCCCACCCCCTGGTTGCTACAATGGAAAGGGCCAATTAGATGGACTCCATATTTGATATTGGAGAAAAGATCTCATCATAGTTAATCCTATGAATCTATTGAAATATTTTGGAAACCAATCTTGCATTGTACTTGCTCACCTACATGTCCATTTCCCCATTTTTAATATAGAACCATATTCATATGACAAGATTCATGTCTGAAGGAAGCAAAAGCGCATCCCAAGTCTTGTTCTTAAGGATATATTTGTACGCATCTTGCATAACATATTCCCAGGAAGGATTCCCTACAACCTCTACATAGATCTACAAGTCATAATATAGAACCATGTAACAATTCACGGGAATCACTGGTTCTGTATCTATATGTTCATGAGGTGGTTCCTAAAATTAATATCTCATCCTCCTCTAATCCGCTAGATCCCCCTCAAGGTCAGTTGATGCTTCTAGATTGGACTGTGCCCAATTGGGCCTCTATTATGGATCATCATATAAATCCTCATCATATTCTGAATCTGATTCAAAACTCATATATGTGTTTTCATATCAATGGGTGGACTCATAATATCAGATGTCTGGTGCAAGAGAAAGTATAGAAGTCTCTTCATGTGGATCTTGTGATGCATGCATGGGACTTTTCTCAACCTGAACATTGCCCTCAATTTTGAGCTTATTCGTTGAGGGATCAATAAAAATGTAACCCTTCACACCCTTGGTATATCCAATGAACATGCATGTTGTTCTTTGAGGATATAATACCACCTTCTTTTCATAGGGTATGTAGGCCCATGCGTGTGATCCAAATATTTGAAAGTGGGTGACTTATAGTTTAATGCTGCTCCAGGCATTAATAGGTTTCATGTCCTTCACAGGTTTGTGATGAGATATTTTGTATATGTAGTTAGCATAGTTAATTTCTTCAACCCAAATATTGGAGGGTAAGGACTTTACATGCAACATGAAATTCTCCATCTCTTTCACAAATGAGTTCTTCCTCTTACCTAACTTGTTCTATTGCAGAGTGTAAGGAATTGTATGTTGTAGATATATTCACATCTCATCATAAATATGTTGTACATCCATAATTTCATACTCTCCCATTATCTATGTAGAGGGATTTGGTATTCTTCCTAGATTGAGTTTCTGCATGTGCTTTGAATTCTTTGATATGCTCAAAAACTTCAGAATTCTTCCTAAGAAAATATACCCAAGTGTATTGTAATTAATAATCAATAAATGTATACATACACCTCACCTTATTGATGGATTAATGAGGAAAAGGATCCATGAGATCACTATGGGAAATCTCCAAGGGAGACGATGCCCTCCAAGAATTCCCTTTCTCAAACTTCTCTTGAGGATATTTTCCAAGAACACATCCTTGAAAAACTCCTTTGGAAAAGTGTATCTCAAGAAATCCTTTGACTATTCTTTGCTTGTCGATTTCTTGCATGTACCTAAAATTTAGATGACCAAATATCACATGCCAGAGTCTAGTATCATCATCAGCATGAGTTAGTAACAATTGGGAATTAGATTTAACAATAAACTTAGAAAATCTATACAACTGTGTCTAGGGGTTTACCTCACCAACAATAATATTGTAGTTTTCATGCATGTCATATATGGTCAGGGAATCAGGTGTCAATTCCACCCTTTTTCATGTGATTGAAAGTGTTATATGATATACATAGAGTATATTCACGAAGAGTTTTCAAACATGCAATATGTTCTCAAAACTTCAATGTTGGATCTCTACTCTCCCTTGTCTAGTGACCTCCACTGGATTATCATAAACCATGATGATGGTAGGACCCTTGCATAGAGTTAAAGAAGATAAGACATCAGGTGTGGCTTCCATGTGATGGGATTCTCCTGAATCCAAGATACATGAATTGGGAAAACAATCAGTAGTGAGAAAAGCATGTGAATTACCTTGTTTTTCTGGTGCTCAGTCTCCCCTCTTCTTCTTGGAATTCTCAAGAATGTAGTATGTAAGATTGTTTTGTTGACATATCTATGCCACGAGGTCTATTGTCGTCTTCATACGTGATGATTTAGGATGGTAGTTGTGATTGTAGTAAACACATTTTTTCTTTATCAAAAGTGTAATATACAAAATGTTACGAGTCAGATATATATATATATATATATATCCTCAAGTTTAAAAAAAGTTAAGATTTGGATATTTTTAGTTACTTTTTTCTTAGTTAAAAAATTTAAAATAATTTGTTATAATTGTAAATATTAATTGTTAAGATTGTATAATTCAAACACAATAAGGGTTTTTGAGTGAGCTAAATCTATTTTATAGTTAAAAGAAAAATTTAATAATAAAAAGTTGCAATTCTAACAATTCACTAAAAATCCAAATCTTAAAATGTTTAAAATTCTCGTTTATCAAATGATATAATATTGTCAAAATAATTTTTATCAATAATCAAGTGTGTTTTTTCCCATTTTTTTAAATTCATTTAAGGATACCGATTGTAGGGACATCTTCTTTGATCACACATTCAATACAATGTTTTAGTGGATAAAGTTTTATTTTAATGTTGCTAGAAGAAAAAGAGGCATAGATTTGGAATTTTAGCATATGTAACAGATGGATTAATAAGATGAAAAAGAACTACATAAGGTATGGATTAATAAGATGAAAAAGCAACAGAGAAAGAGTGTTGGAAATAGGCTTATCACAAGTTTAGAGTTAATGATGAAATAAAGTGTAAGGTTTTTATTTATTTTTTTCAATAAAGATGTTTAACAAGGAGAAAATTTGTTGACATTTATTAATAGAATAAAATAATTTGACAGAAGATAATATATGTTGGGGCTAAAATGAAAACATGATTGAAATACTATTGTGTTTTTTTTGTTTAGTTTTCTTATATTGTTAAGTCTTAAATATCGAGTTATTACATTTATCTTGTTATATCAGTTTTGTTCTTATTTGTTGGCTAGGTAGTTTAATGGTTATCTAGACCCTTTAATTGTAATTGTATTCTCTACCTCTTATATATATCAAGGAGATATAAATTTAAAGGTAATTTCATCTTTGTGCATTTGATATGTTGTAAAGGAGGTTTCCCCCTTGAAGAAGCTTATTATTCATTCTCTTTATTTCATTATCAAGGAAAGGAGTTACATTTTCTTTCTATTTTTATGTTATTTGGGGAATTTGGCACATAACATTTGGTCTTAGAGTATATGATGCTTGGTTTGACTCCTTCAAATGAGTGATTCTACCATTTTCATGATAACATTTTCCATATAATTTTTAAACAGTGTTATTTTCAAGGTTCAGAGAGGAAATATTGAGGTATGTTTGATCAAAATTTTAACTTTTGGTTTACTATACTTTTAGAAATGTAGTTTGTGGAAATCAATGTTTTTCACTAGTCCTGAAACTAGTCTCAAACACGTGTTATTGGTAAAACAATCATATATGAATCTAGAAAAGTCCAAATTGAATGTCATTGGTTCCATTCGAAATAGTATAGATCACATTATTTTAGATCTAAATTTCATAATCATACCAAAAACATTTGACACATGGAAAGCCATACAAGTTCTCTTTCCTGAAAGGGCCAACATTGACAAGTTTTTGGAAATTTACCATAACTTTCTCATGGTACATTATAATTTAACCAAACCTATGGAATTGGAGAGAAGACATACTAGGATACCACAAACCAAAAATTTAGACTTGAGGCTGCATAAATTTTAGAGTTATATTATGTTATGAAAAAGAGCAGAAGGTAGGACACAAAAAATTGGCAAAAAAAGGCTTCATGCCATATTATACACATTATACTCATTGCAATGACACAAATATATAGCACATGAAAAAAACTACCTCATAAAATACATTTTGTGTCACGTCGACACCTCATCAAGAGACAAGAGAAGGAGGAGGCAAAGTAGGATCTAGAACACATTTAGGATAAAAACTATTGCATAACGTGAAATAGAATAAGGTGGTGTAGGACTTCATGACGGTATAAGGTGTCACTAGATAGCATTCCCCCACTCAATACTAAGTACAAATGAAAATACCAAAAAAATATTAATAACTGGTATCATCCCCAAGTCTTCATGTTGAAACTCTCGAGTTGAGATTCAATGAAGAATTGCTTGATAAATCACCAAATCTAGAAAATCCCAATGTGTAAACATGTGAGTCAAAATGAATGCAATAGTTCACTTATGTAAACTCTTATGAGAGGTAATCATGATAAGTAAATCAACTGCAATTCCAATACATCCCTAAAAATGACTAAAATCAATGAAATTCCAAGAAACAATGTAGATAGATTTAGTTGTCCTCTGCTAGGTCAAATGAATATCTAGTTGAAAAAATGCCCACAATATTGCTATAAAAAATGACACAAAAATAATTACAATCAACATATGAATCATCAATTTGTATGATTCAACTGAACCATAATTCTGCCAATTAATGATTGGGTATCAAACGAGGTGTTCCACTCGAACTACTCAAATCCTAGATTAATCATCATGTTGAGATCGAACTCAAACAATCAATGGATTTTGCAAAAAATATGAAAAGTGGCGGAAACCTTGAAAATGCCCAATTGGAAATCTATCAAGAGTGATGAAATCTTTGCAAATCTCTTGTTGTTTTTATTGGGTCCTATCTAGTGTTTTGTTCAAGTCTACCATCTATAGACTATTGTTTCCAATTTTGAAATTTTGTTGTTGTTGTTGAAAATTGAAATTTGACAATCATTATAAATATTCCCATCTTTTTCAGCTAAAAGATGAGACATCATAGGTTTTCATGTGGGTTACCCTTAACCAATTCATCACTATATATGTGTTTTTGGTTGACCACTAACCATTTTCACCTCATTGGTGGTTTCAATTTACCACAAAATATATTCACCCATTGGTGTACATAACCCACCTAAAGATATAAGAGAGTGTTGTTTGAGAGTCATTGACTCAATTTCCATTTTTTTTCATCCCCCACTTGAAGGTTCGACACCTATTGGATTGAAAGAATAATTTATGCTTCTTTCTTTGAAAGTTGTAATTGTTTCTTTGCTTGGAAGCTCTTTGTCCTTTCTATAGATAGCCTTCATCGAAAGGTAAAGATTACATTGCATTCATATTTTCTTTTGAATTCTTCATGGATTAAATTGTCACACAACATCATCAATCTGCATCACCATTTACCCTTTGAGTAAACAACAGTTGTAAAATTAATGCTAATAAAATTTATTTGATATTTTTTCATTGGTAGAAAACCTACATTAGATTAGTTGTAGGGTTTTATAATAGGTGTTGAGGATAACTCTCCAAATCTAAAAAAAAAAACATATAATCTTGAGTTAGTGAGAGAAATCCATTTACTGAACCACTATCCTGGGAAAACCTTCTCACACAAGGGTCAATCACGAGGTCACATTAGGGCCAACAGAGTAATGAACCTTGCTTCATTGGTCTTGATGGAGTGTTCTGCATGTATTATAGATGGTTTTGTTAGACACTTGGGGATCACTTAGGAGGTTCAGAGCTTGGTCAGAGGCACCTCTCAAGGGGATTTCAGGTTTCATACCTACGCTTTAATGTATACCTGACTAACGACTAAATCTGGAACATGCATTTTTCAAACTCACTCGGGCTCCATGAATGGTAACCCACGACTATGCCATGTGGGAACTTGCACCAAGGTGTAAGTCTATTAAACAGGTATGCAATGTAATTGTTCCACCCGCCTTATCTCAACCCCTTTTCATATTGATCCTGCGACATTGGGTGTCATCACCAACTAGTGGTTTCAATGTGAGGAGGTTTTTATTTGTTTGTTTGCTTCCCAGATATTTTTTTAGCATGTGTTGTTTGTTTTGCCTTGAAGACCTTAGTTTGACTCTATATATATTGCATTAGTTCCTAGAATGACCAACCAAGTGACTGCTTTCCCTTAGGCACCTTTTATTTTTCCTTCTTATGGAAACACTGGTCCTCCTTTTATTGCCACTTTGAGTCTTCCAGGATTCACCATTGGGTTCCCGGTATGGTTTTTTTTCACTTGAGTAATATTGAATTCTCTTACTGCTTCGAATGCAATCACTCCAACCAAAAAACATCAACCGCATGTTGACCCTTCACCTTCTTCATCCGTCAGGTCTTCTTCCCTTTATTCTTCTTCGCCTAGTGAAATCTTTAAAGATACTAACTAGGTGGATAAGAAGAATAAGAAAAGGAATATTAAGAAGAAGAAAAATATGCAAGGGGTCAATCTTCCAACCACTGCAAGTCATGTTGGAAACCAACAACCATCTACTATTCATCATGCTAGGAGTGTTGATGATGTTTTAAATACTACCAAGACAACTCATAATCCCAAATTCCCTTGCAAGCTTTGTAAGGGTGACCATATTCTTAAGGATTTCCATGGTTTATCCAAGGTATTATAAGTGTGTTCTATGGGTTCCCAAAAAACCACATCTCCATCCTCTAGACGTCATGCTGAAGATAACCAATCAACTAGTCATAGTGCGGTTGGGGAAAAAAAGGAGTAAAATTTCCTTGTAGGTTATGTGAAGGAAGTCATCAAACTTACCTTTTCCATAATATGGATTAGGCTTCATCTTTGTTGTAAAATATTGTTGATTTCCATCATTAAATTCCAACTACTTACCATAGAGTCTCTCCCAACTTGCCATATTTTGATCAAGTGGTTGATCTGTTTCCATCATTGGTCGATCCCACTCTCCCTTTGGAGGGTGAAGTTAATAAAGTGGTTGATATGACACCATTGTTGGTAGATCCAACCCTTCCCTTGAAGAGTGAAATTAAAATGGTCAATCTAGTTCCATCGCTAGTTGATCCCACTCTTCCTTTGAAGAGTAAATTTAAAGTGTTAGACTCATTACCATCATCGATCGATACCACTCTCCCTTTGGAGGGAGTAGTTAATCAAGTGGTTGATTCGACACCATCATTGGTAGATCCCGCCGTTTCCTTCAAGCGTGAAATTAAAATGATTGATATTGTTCCATTACCATTTGATCCCACTCTTCCTTTGAAGAGTGAAGTTCATGTTGTCGACTCATTTCCATCATCAGTCGATCCCACTCTTCCTTTGAAGAGTGAATTCGATACTGCTCAAGTTTTCACATCACTATAGATTCTTCTTGACTAGGGTAAATTTCATCCATTCTCATGGAAACCCCTCCAAGTAAGGAGATCATTTCCTTTGATTGGAATAGAATGACAAGAACTCGCCTTCCTTCCTACTGACTTTTGAAATCATTATGCAGTTTTCAATATAAACATGTGTCACACTATAGTATACCAAGGTTCTTTTGTTAGTATTTTATCCTCAACGACTTGGAAAGCTCTAGACTCCTATCAACTTGTGTGTATTAACCAGAATATGTTATCTTTTGACAAAAGAGCCAGTGAGTCTTTAGGGATCCTTCCTCAGTTACATGTTACCTTAGTAGGGAAAATTATCCATATTTATGTGATTATAGTCCAAGGACCCTTGGATTTTAATTTACTCCTCGGGTGAGACTATGTTTATGCCATGAAAGTTGTTGTGTCCACTCTCTTTCGAGTGATGTATTTCCCTCATAATGGAAATATTGTGACCATTGAACAACTTTCATTCATTTTCCCTCATATGACGTCCAACCATATGAATTCCCCTAGTGTTCCTCAGTTGCCAACGATATCCACCCCACCCTAGGTGAATTATGTGGCAATGTGTACCATGCGTTCAATTACGAATGAGAATGAGCCTCTCATTGTATGCTCAACTTATTCTTACATAGATATGGTATTTGGCATGGTGATATATTCAATAGGGATATTAGAGCTTGATCTCCCTATCCCTATTGTGGCCCTCGACATGTATTCCTTCTAGAGCATTGTTCTTCCATCCAACAAAGATCTCTTGGAAGCCATGATCGAGGTATGTCCCTTGAAACGTATTCCTTCAAGAGAATTTTCCTCCTGGAAGCCATGATCAATGTGAGGTAGTGATCATAGTTCATGTTTCTATGTCAATATCATTAAAAAATGAAATAGAGTTACTGAGCATACTTCTCGTTTCTGTGTCAATATTGTTAACAAATGAAAGAGAGAGTAGCGAGCATAGTTCTTATTTCCATGTCAATATCGTTAAAAAATGAAATAGATGACCATGGGTGTAGTTTATTTTTTATTCCATGCTTGTTAAAAAATGGAAATGATCTCTTTGATCATAGTAAATTATTTGTGTCATACACGAACCTTCATTTCCTCCACCTGTGTCAGTTGATCCTATTTTTTCTTCCCTTCCTCCTAAACATTTTTGTATTTGTAGTGAGGAGTCTACTCAAGTATATAAATTGGTGATAGAAGAAGATTTGGAGGATGAAACAAATCTTTGGGGGTGGCATGTTTTCAGCATCTGGTTATCATGCTAGATTTAAGCCGCTAGATTCTTAGGATGGGGGAAAAGTACCAACCAACCATGGGTATAACTAGAAAACTTTGGACATTACATTGGGAAGTTCCAAGAACAATTAGTTTTTAGTTTCAATCTCATGAAAAAATGAAACCTACCCAAGAATAGTTTTACTTTGTTTCAAGCTTGTGCAAAAATGAAGTCAATTCCGAGCTTAGTATTTTTTATTTCTCATGCTCGTAAATACATGAGAATAGGTTACTCAGTATACTTTTATCACTTTTTCATACTTTTAAAAGCTATATGAAAAAGGAACTCTTTGGAGTTTCCTTTAATCTCTTTTCAGACTCTCTAAACATGAAAAGATTTCTGAGTGAAATTTTTTCTTTCCACCCTCATTAAAGGATTTGAAAGGGTGTATTTCGAGCAATATTGTATCCATTTTTCGGTCTCATCAAAATATCTACGAAAAAGGAATGCTCTAGTCAATCATGGCTAGAAGAGTTCTCTTAGTTATTATTTTACACTTTTTCAGGCTTGGGACACTAAATTTATGAAAAAGTTAATATTGGAGTTTCCTTTAAGTGTTTTTCAAACTCCCTAAACATGAAAAACCACCAAGTTTAATTTCTATGGACTTGTAAAATGTACATTGAAAGAACCATATGGTATCGAACCACTCCTTCCTAGGGTTCATTAAAAATACTCTGAAGGACTCATTCGAAGGATGACCTTATAGCACAAGCACATGTTATCCTCCTCAAGGTTGTGTGAAAATAAAGAGGTACTCGCCAGAAATGGTGGGGGGGGGATTGAGAAGGGAACTTGTATTAAATTTGTATTAATTTTTTGAAGCAAATCACTCTTGAACATGAAACTCTTTCACTCTTCATATCAGATTAAGAAATCCACTTGTCTCTTGTTGGTCATACTTTTCTCCAAAGTTATATTTTGGTCTATGATCCTTAGTTGGAGTCAGTGTTGTTGGAGATATGGCTATAGCAGAGATGACGCAGATGATCAAGGTTGTC
>CBVK0100311816.1:0-15703 GCA_900067695.1 Picea abies
TATATAGATCTGTTAATACTTCTTTCTTCTAGTTCAGAACTAAGTTATAGATCAACTGTTATTGAGCTGCTGTTATAGATCTGCTGTTACAGATCTGAGATTTATTGCATATGATCTAAGTTTTATTCTTCTACTGTTACTGCTGTTATAGATCTATCCTTCTATATGCTATTATCTCTGTTTATGTTTCAGATCTAAGTTGTATTAGCATTAAATTAAAAAGTGACTGCTGACTGTCATTTTACCCTAAATCTAACAGTAGAGGCCAAGTTTAAAACTGTAATTAAACATGTAAAATGATGCATGTCTGTTTGTGAGTGCACACACACAATTGGCATGACCTTACTTTTCTTAAGAAGGGCTTAACCTTAACAGTTTCAGGAACAATATTTCCAATGGATGTAGAAGTAGGTGCCCAAAAGGTCCTATTACACCTATATATTATATGAGGTTCCACATTGTGATTTTCATAACATTGATGAAAATTTGCAGCTGGTATCTTGTATCATTGGACGGTCTTGGCGGGACACATCTTCATGGAGCCCTTTCTCTTTATGGCATTAGATCATTTGATGGAGGTCTTTGTCTTGAAGGAGTCTCACTTCTCCTTGGTTGGATGATTGTGCTTGCTAGTTTGGTGGTTTTCTCACATGTGTTTTCCTTGTTGAGCACCCCTTGGTTACATATTTGATGGTTATGGAGCATGCTATCTCATTATGGTGTGGTTTTGGTATATTTGATTATCTTGGAGGTTTTGGTATATTTGATTATCTTGGATGTGCTCCATCTTGTTCATGGATGGTTGTTCTAGCCCTCCAAGGGGTTAGATGATGATGGTGTTAGGAGGCATTATTCATGTCACTAGGAGGGGTGTTCTATATTGTACTCTTATGTTGGATGTGTGGTGGGGACATACTCGATGATTGAATGGGTTAGCATTTTCTACTATCCCCTTCCCTTATGATGTTGATGTGGTTAGGTGATGTATGTTGTGGTAGTGCACTTTGCCTTGGTGGGATTTCCCTAGGTTATATGACTTGATATTGCAACATTTGCTAGACATCACCTAGATGGAATTTGTTTGATGATGTTAGTACCCTTGTTGATGTACTTTTTCCTAAGTTGGAGTTAGAGCGGGGGTACTACATGCACCTTTAATGATCAAGCATTTTCCTAAGGTTTGATGAGGTTTTACCAAGTTATAGTCCTTTGGTGGTGCGTCCTAGGTTCAAAGTTCAAACCTAGTTGGAGATTCTATTTTGTCATTGCGTTGTTATCATGGTGGAATTATTGCTATGAGATATAACTTGTTTCCATGGTACAACACTTGTTGGAGTGCACCCCCCCTCATTGGCACACATGTTCATGTTGATTTAATCAGTTGGTGACTATTGGGAGGGAACTATGGTTTTATTTGAGCATTAATCTTTGTGCACACGTGTTGAGGTTGATTTAACCATTTAATTGTTAATTTAATCCAATTTATTGCCTTGGAGGTTAATAGGTTGAGCACCCTACAGTAGTTGTTCACACTTGGAGGGGTTTATTTAGACGAGACTTAGGGTTTTGATGGAGCACTCCCCTATTGGGCATAGTTTCCAAGGCTTACATGATTATTTTATTGTTGGAGAGGTTGGCACACTTCTCTATGGCGCACTTTCTCTTGTGCACATGGTTTGGGGACAGCAGATGATATTGGGAAACAACACATGGTTTGGCACACGCATTGATGAGGTCTAACCATTTTCAACAATCCTTTCTAGGGTGCACTTCACATGGAGATATTTTATTATTTGTTGGGTGGTTGAGGTAGTTACTTGGCACAAATTTCTAGGGCACACCTCTTCTAGGTGCTCTCCCATCTTTATTGCATGGTTATTCCAACTACACTTGTCATCTTCTGACCTTCACTGGAGAGCGCCCACACCTTTTTGACTTGGCACATATATTATTTTATTTGGAGGTGGTTATAGAGGAGTTTTCTTGAGAGGTGTGTGCCATGCTTGGAGGACCACACGTGGCACATTGCATGCTCTTATTTCTATTATTGTAGATTAACTTGGAGGACACATTTGTGGAGATGGTCCACTTACTATTTTGGGGGTTGACCACTTATTTTCTTGTGGCGCACTCCATCTAGTTGGCACTTTGCACAATCATCCATGGAGTTGGTTACCTTGGAATTCACACATGTGGACAAGTTGCACGCATCTTGTGGACAACTTGCTATTTTAGGATGGTTGTTATGGAGCATTCTCCTAGGAGGATTACTCTTTTGTTTTATCTCTCATGCACCTTTGAGGGCACACTTTGTAAGCTTTTCTAGGTGGACCCTTGAACACGTCCTCTTAGGTTGAAGATTATTTTATTATATTTTACATGCATCCAACTTGGAGGGAAAATTCTATCTGAACCTCTTGCATGTTGACTTGATCATCATGCCTAATTTTGGTAGTATGCCCTCTCTTGGAGATCCCCGTTGCATTATTCTACCTATTTTTGGATAAGGGCAAGTTCTATTGGAGAGGCTCGTGTCCACATAATTTGATATGGTCAACCATGGATTGAGGAGGAATCTAACTACTCCAATTTGATATTATTTCTTTGACTTGCCATGGAGTTAATTAGCAAATAATACTTCTTTGTTGTATGAGAGAAGAGACTCCCTCTATAAAGAGGAGCTTTCTCTCCTCCCTCTATAAAGAGGAGCTTTCTCTCCATTGTAATGGTTGTTGGGAATTTGGGGATTGAGGAACTCTCCCCTTTGACTACATTTGTAATTTTGTACATCTTATGCTTGCGGCTTGATGGAAGATTGGAGGTATAATATCTTGTTATTGTGAGGCTTTCATGTGTGCAGTTTATTTTTCATGTGCTGATTTTTATTGTAGGAATCCCTTGTTATTTAGTTATAAAGGTCTTGTAATCAATATCATTTGGACAACGTAATGTGAGGAGATAATCCCTCTTATTGCTGTTGTCATGTTAAGCTTACACCTAATAAACCTAGTTGTTGCTAGCATGACATGGAATCACCTTCATAGCCATATTATGAACGACATTCCTAGCCTTCCAAGGTAACTTTCTGCTATAAATATCAGCATGTTGAGGATGATTTGCAGCATGCATAGCAGCCCTTATTTCCTTGCATATTCATGCACTCGCCCTCCCAAGGTGTGATTAGACACTTGGTCGTGGGATTTCTAGCGTCATCTTTCATTCTCACACCATCCATTCTTCCACTTATACTACTACCATTCATTTTGCTTAGGCTAACTCTCCAATATATCACCTTGTGCCTCCAATCTATAGCCTCAGTAATCCTATTGTTAGGGAAGGCCCCCTTGAGTCAGAGAAGAGCCAACCAAAAGTGAGTGGAAGAGCTACTGTGGTGACAGTGTGTAGACTTCTTGAGTTGCAGTGGAAGAGCTACTGTGGTGACAGTGTGTAGACTTCTTGAGTTGCACAATACTGGCCCCTTGATGCTTGGGACTTTACATCATATGGGGGTGCTAGATTTTGTTCTAACAGGTCCAATCCATTCCTTCCAGGACATGGCAGAATGGACTTCATGCATAAAGAACATTCTAGTCATTTATGAAAGGTAATTATTTGTCTGTAAAAACTTTATACAGCTTCACTACAACAGAAAGCACAAAGAAACAATTAATGCCCTGCTAATCAAACAACTTACGTTCACTCTTTAAGAAAGATCTCTCAATAAATCAAATGTCTTCAAAAGGAAGTCTGAAACTCACATCTTATTATATTTCCTCGTCATTTTTCTTTTTATCTAAAGATGCTTCAGTCGTCCCAACTAGTTGGCTAGAATTTCATACTCCCAAAACTCAATTACCTGAGAGTATATTATACATAATCTTACTCCACGAATTGAAAAAAAGTCACTTGTGCATCTATGTATATCTAATAAGCATATATGTAAATGGCATAAACATTTCAAGAACAAAACCTCGTAACAGAAATATTGTCCAAAATGTGATATACGCAAAAATTGTAAGGGGTCATTAAATTTTGGTGCCAAGTAAACTATCTAAATTGATCAACTTTGACTTAAGTAATGTGTGCTATAAAGTGTCACTGACTTTAGCGTCTTTGTAAATTAATCATAAATCGACTTTAATTCAAGTGAATTACCTCGTAAGGTGATTGTAACTGATACGTTAAACCTACACTGAGAAGGTAGGTTACAATTGAAAATTATATCATTTGAAGGCAAGGTTGTGTCTAATTTTATCAAAAGTAAATATTATATAAATCTGAAGAACTGTGAAAACACACCTTGAAAGCCAAACAACAGAAAAGGTAGTTCAGTTTTGCCCTATTTCTAGCAGTAATGTGTTCTATATAATCTATAATGCATATGTAGGGCTCACTCTCATATGTCAACGTGAACAGGGGACTAACCTCAAGCCCATGGCCTGGTAACAAGGGGTCATAATATTTCCTTTTAAACCTTTCTTAGCATTGGCCTCTCTTTACCATCCCATTCTATGTCATGGAGAAAGAATCAAATGCAAAGCCACAAAAGGAACAAGCATATAATATGCATAATTACCATCAGACTCACCCAAGTTAATTTAAAGCATAAACCAAGTAAAAGCTACCCAATGGTAACCAAGCACCAAAGGTTAAAAATAGCGGAAAGATGTAAGAAAAGAAAATGGACGATTCAGTTTTAGTACCTCACATTGTGTAGTGAACTTGATCAATCAACAACTAAGAATTACTGTTGATCACCCGTCCTAGACTGCTGTTGGATCTGTTGAAGCAGAGCAGCTGCCAATTGTAGTGTTGCTTGTAAACGCTTTTGTGGATCTGGTTCGGACTCTTCTCTACCATCATTTTGTGTTTGGTTATCTGGTACCATCTGGGATTCAGCTGTAGCTGCATCATTCACATGTCCCCCGCGAGGTAATGCAGACAGCTGGGATGTGTGCTGCTGCAGTTGATGTCCATAACTGAACTGACTGGATGATGACTGCATAGATGCAGTAGCTTGTACTTGCAAGTTGGCCTGAGGGACAGCACTGAAATTTTGCAGTGCTTGAGAAATTGGAGGTGATGGTTGTTGCTGGTTTTCTTGAACAGGTTGTGAGACAGGCAACTGTGCAGATTGTGACCGTTGGCCTAGAAGGGTAGCAAGCTGTGCTAAATGGTCATGTTGCAATTGTGGGATGCTAACAGATGTAGGAAGGAACGGACGCTGCAATTGTTGATTTTGATCACTCTGACCAATACTAGAATTATTTGGAAATCCCAAGAACTGTTGTTCCACATTTGTTGCTGGGGTGCAGCTTTGTTGCTGCTGCACTGTAAGACTTTGTTGTGTAGATGCAAACTCAGATTGCGATGACATAAGAACACTGGACGATTCAGTGACAAAAGTTCCTGCTCTTGAATTTGAGACTAGTGTTCGCTCTGGGTTCAGAGAAGACCAAGATGAGGCAAACCCTTGATTTTGGGGTGAAGGGTGATGTGTTCTATTCTCATTCACAACATTTGTATTCATAGTCCCTCCATAAGAGCCCATTGAGGAAGCACCCCCAGATCCATGTCCCTGATAAATAATTGGACCAGCTGACGATGATGGATGTGGCTGCCATGAAGAAAACGATGCATTGGGGGGCTGAAAATTTTCTGAGTACAAACTTATATTGCCTTGGCCAGAATATCGTTGATGAGAAAATGGAGATGATGGATTTGGATAACTGTTATCATCATGAATTGGGGGCCCACCTGTAATTGGAGCTCTGTGTAAAAAGGACTGAGGCTGAGCATTCATCAATTCAGATGATGGCTGAGCAGGTGATCCATAGCTTGTGTTCAGCTGTTGGAATTTCAGAATGACTCCAGATATGCTCACATTCCCAGGCACCTTGAGAACTTGTTCAGAGAACTGTGATGGAGGTACCAAGAACAATGTTGTGCCCTCACCTAGTTTTGCAACTGCAGCACGTTGCTTCTCCCCAAGATAGTGCATGAACTCATTGTAAGGAATAATGTCTGGGTCATTTTCTGGAACAAAGAAAACCACCCCAACACTGCCTGCTTGATAAAAATGCTTAGCAAGCATATCCAAACCAGTTCTAGCTGTGCAATTCAAGAATTCAGGTCTGCAATAATGAGAAACGTTTCGTAAAACATATGATTAGGTAGAATTAAACAATGACAATAAAAGGCTATACATTGGATGATTAAATAAAAGGCAATGCCTAGATATCTAAAGCAAACAAAGTTCAAACTAAAGTACTATGATAGTATGAAAAGAGCATATTAGGTGGATATGTAAAAACCTAGAAACACAAAAAATATATACAATAGAAATACCATATAATTTAAATTTAAAACATTGAACCAATTAAAAAAACATTGTCACAATTTTATCTCTAAAATTTTACATTTACCAGGAGAAGAATCGAGTTTTCTCCTGGCCTTCGTTCATGAGAGATTGTTTCTTGAGTAAGGGTTGGGTAGAGTAGACTGGTTTGAAATAATCTACTCCAAGTTGGGATCTTTGGCAGGAGTTCTGATGGATATAGCACAGAGATTTTATGAAGGGGTAGAAGCATGTCTGTAAATTTCACCATTTGTTTTGCGGATCTCATATCCATGGTAAGCTTCTTTTTAAGTGTTAGTATGGCTCCTTGCCCATTGCTATAATTTTCCCAAACTTTTGTGCCAATCAACCCTAAGCTCACCGGTTCTACTATTACAGTATCTTTCCAAGCATCAGACTCATCCAAGGAAGACAACAGACTAGATATTGTACACAAACAAGATGTCCAAGAGGGCCCCAGTCATAGACTTTTCAAACTCCATGGCACCTTCTGGCCACCTCAACCAATACAGAAAGTCGTAACTTCAAATAAAAAGTTATTTGGCTGATATCCCTAACCACAGTTGGGGGCAGTTTTTGCTGCCAAACCATGTCAATCTTTGCAACATGTGACCTTGTAATGCAATATTCAGTCTGCTGGGAAAACGCAGCAATACTCTTTCAGAATAGTTGAGTGGTTGCATCCAGCAAGCCCCTTGCCCAGAGCTGCATTGGAAATAAAGCCAGAATCCTTAGTTAGGCACGCCATGTTCCTACCAGCTGATTGACCTGGTTTGCTTTAGTAGGTTGGTCTTTACTTGTTACATTTTAGTTGTTACTTGTCTACTCTAAACCTGCCAGACGTACACTGGTTATAAATGATGAGCACAATTATTGTCCTTAAATGAAAGAAGCTTACATTTCGTCCACTTGCAAACATATTTTAGCAAATTACAGTAAATTTGTCACTAGACTATCTGCCAGAAAGATATCGAAATATATGAACATTGGTGTGGAAAATTCCAATACTGTAGTACAGTTTGGGTGAGATTAAGTGATGGAAATTCTTTTTACTTCATGAGAACGAAACTAGTAAAATAGAAAAGGAAAAAACTATGACATTTAGCTAGCATCATTTTAAGATGGCTCACAT
Organism: Picea abies; assembly: GCA_900067695.1. Taxonomy (NCBI): domain Eukaryota; kingdom Viridiplantae; phylum Streptophyta; class Pinopsida; order Pinales; family Pinaceae; genus Picea; species Picea abies. The sequence goes on from CBVK0100311816.1 coordinate 7,491, forward strand.
CATTGTATGACAGCCTCCTGTAAGGCCTTTCCAGTACACAAGTAATTTGCAGGCTCCTTAATTTCACTCAGAGTTAAACAATTGACAGCCAAATGAATATATTTTTACCTCTCAGGCTAGCCTCTGGCATCTTCCTACACTACATGGTGAAATAAGAAGAGTATGTAGTAGTAAGCATTATCCAGATCATAGATGAAATACTTGTGTATATTAAATTATTAACATGAACTGACTACAAAATGTGCAGACATTAACATGGCTGCTGACACAACACACAACCTAATTCTTTTGAATTGGACTGAAAAATTAAAAAAATCGTTCTTGAATAACAGCCATGAAGCGATAAAATCGTTCTTGAATAACAGCCATGAAGCGATAGGTCAAAGAATCCAGGAATACACAAATCTGGCACAGATAACAGGAGATATCAGGAACATCATTCCTTTAGTGGCTATTTTTTGCTTTTGCTGTTTTCGGCTCTTCCAATATATATCTTAAAGAAACAGAGAACAAACAGAGAATCGAGACATATATTCAATGCTCCATAATATAGCCATGCACTTTAAATCCTATTTTCAGGTTTCTATACAAAACATAATATAAAGTGCAATAAAATATAGTTCAGGAACTTACAGAGTAACATCAAGAACTTTGCCCACCGGAAAGCAACGAGCACGACAAACTGGGGTTCCTCCTTTGGCAATTGTACCTTGCCACTTCCACTCCTCATTCAATGCCCCATGATGTGTCTCTGACATGTGTCCATCCCACTTAGCAGAGTCTAATGGAGGAGAAATTCCAGATGCTACTACAGACTCAAAATTATTTGGTGCATTCCAAGGCCCGTCTATCTGGTGAGATGGTCTGGTCGAGTGTCGTGCATTATCAGCTATAATATTAGCACTGCAATGACTAGCCCCAACGTCACCATCATTACCTACGGGAAATTGAGAAAACTTATAGCCTTCAGGCCCTGGATTCATGGCACCAGTTCTTGGGGGATAAAAACGCTGCAAATCTCGCCCTTGCTCAAGAAAGGGCACCTCGGATGGATCTCTCTTGCTCAAGAAAGGGCACCTCGGATGGATCTCTTCCTGGAACTGTTCCAAACCTTGGCCGTTTAACTTCCCGGCTTGCCATATCATCAGCTGATGATGAGTCCCAGATATCCTCAAAATAAGAGCCACCACCACGGGATTTATCTGGAGTATTAGTATGCCAAAATGGACTCCTTTCAATACCAGGACTATTCACAGAAAGTTCACTTACTTCCTTAGTAGCTCCCAAATCAGAACCTAGTCTTATTGCTCTTATGTCATCATATCCACCACTGATTGTCTTCATAGAATTAGCACGACCCAGAAGGTTGATGTTTGAACCAGAGTGCATTCTCTCAGAATTTGAACTAAAACTCGGACTTGGCATGCCTAATGCTCTATGGCTAATACCATGATTCCTTTCCTGTCTGAGATTCTCTACAACTTTTGAACCAATTCCAGAATTCATAGCTACTTTATGAGAGAAAGGCAAGGTGCCATTTACTGAATTCCTACCATGCTCAATAGATCGAACTTCCCTCTTTGAGAAACAAATATTTACCCGAGGATTGTTGAATAATTTCCCTTGAAGGGCTTCTTTAGCCCTACAAGCTGCCACCACACTACAGAACTGGACAAAGGCATAAGTACGACCATTAAATGTTGTTATATGTTCAATCTCACCAAAAGGAGAAAACTCCTTTCTCAAGCTCATTTCATCCATCTCCATGTAACTAGGAAAGCCTATCCACAAAACTTCACTTGGCTCTGCATCCTTATCCTCTTTATGTTTATCAGAAGATGCATCAGAATTGGGTCCTGGGACTCTTGAATCTCTGAGGCCTGAAAAGCCAACAACTTCAGCAAGACGCCTATCATCTCGCAGTCTTGAATGTTCATCCACATGATGGCTTGATGAAAGATGACTATCCTGTTAACGGAAAAGATTTGTCAAGTAGAGGAAACACTGTATAGTATCCAAGTCTAGTTGAACAGGTATGGGAATGTGCATCCAAGCGAAAATTCACAAGCAGCCCATATAAAGGCACAATAAAACAACTGCAGATAATAAATACCAAATGAAAAGCCACAGTAACTCAAACATATAGCAAGATCTTGAGCACACAAGACACACTCCAGAGTCCAAACATAAAGCCCACTTTAAAGAAGCCTGATAGAAAATTACTAATGGGTATTTTCGAATTTAATGATCACAACTCTACATTCAATTAAAGTAAACCAGATGTACAAATTACCAACGATAAATAATAAAATTCATGTCTTCCCAGTATGTTGTGTAGATCAGATTAAGTATCCAGACATTATTACAACTGTTCTTCATATTCAATTGACTTCCTACTCATCATTCAGGGGCTACGAAAAAGATATAATGATGCTATCAAAAAGAAAGGAACATTTATGCACATTGTTAAAAACTACAAGATGAATATTTGGTTTTAGAATGAAGAGAACAAAGGCAACATTTGCACAATTAAACATCCTAAATAGAGGAATAATCAAAATCAGACCAGGTCTATAAATAATCTACTGTATCTTAGCCAAGTAGCACTGTAGCAGACCCAGTAGCCTATTCCCAAGGAAGAGCGGAGAATTCTGTCACAAAAAGCTCATGCCCACATGGTTTTTATTTCTAACACTGCCCAAGGTCGTTTTAGCAAATGCCTGAAATAAATTCTGTAGACATTCTTCACTCTATGATCCAATGATTATAAGTCATCTTCAAGATCTTAGCGGTGTCCTCTTTAAACTAGTGTTATTTCACAATCATATTCTACATCTTTCCTACTGGAATGTAAAAAGCTTAAAATTACCTGTACAGAATGTTTATTCTGTATACAACAACCCAGAGACCATCACCATCTAAGTTTTCACTTTAAAATAGCATCAAGCTTTCTACTCCTAAAATATTCATTGTGTCCACTGAATCGAGCACCTGATCTAATATTTCGATCCACTGTATACTCAAACCTAAGTACAAGCACAACACTTAATTTTTCACTCACTCCCTCTTCCCCGTCAACCTCATCATCTGACCCAGGCAGGCGAAAACTCACCTGCTTTTCCAGAAGGGAACTAATTTTGGTCCGAATAAAACCCAAAATCTTCTAATGCTCCAACTTTCCTGCACTATGCCTCCAGCACATGACTAAATATATAAACCTGAATTCAAAAACTTCAGGCTTGGCCTTTCTGAAACAACAAATCTGGTAATCATATCACCCAAAACAAAAGGGGTACCAAGGAGAATTAATATAAAGCAAAGAAATAGGCTATAGCTCTTTCTCTGAAAGAAATGCTAGTAAAGTAGAAGATATTCTATAGATATACATCCATGTATTTTGGGCGCACATTACTTGGAAGAATTGCTATAATGTGCACGTGGAAAAAGAAAGCCACGAGCATTTACATCAATCATTTAAAGCTCATCCAGCATACAAATACCTTGGCTATCTAAGAACTCTAGTGTATAGAACCAACATAGATAAGATTCATTTTTCAATTTCAACAAATGTCAGTATGCAATGCTCATCACTGCCCAGCCTGGCAAGAATGCTTTTCTGAAGCTTTGTAGAATCATTCCAGAATCTAATTTGTTCCAGATGCAGCTCGCCATTCAAGAACCACATTGGAAAGAATGGGATTGAAAATCATGGTAAACACTTGTTAAGTACTGAGAAGTTATATGGGGAATTTAGACCAAACTTCCAAATAGCTGATATGCTCAATAGAAGATGGGGGTTGCAAGACACTGAGGATATTTGCATCAAAAGACCAGTCCCTCTGGAAGATTAGAATCGGCTTGAAATCCAAACTGTCGGAATGGATGACACTAAAGTAGTTTGGCAGTCAAAGCTACAATGTAATCTTCTGGATTCACCACGGATTAAGTGTTGTTTGCCAGAAGTGAAACAAGCCATTTGGAGTCACAGTGTGGCCCAGTTCTGAATGTGAATTGGGGCAGAATTTTCAGAACTTTTTGTGGGTTCATTTTAATAGGCAGCATCTGTATGATAAGATTGCATAATAGAAATCTTTGGAGCACCATCCAACTGCCATGACTCCCAGGAGACAGAAGCACAAAGCAATATTTAACGAAGACTCCAGCAAATTACATTTGGCAGAATTATCAACCTTCGAAGCTGAATAGACTGTTCAAATCACACATAAGCCGATCTGTTTGGAAAAGAAATTGATTCTCTGGAGACTGGGACTACCCCTCACTCCAGGAATCTTGCCTATCCTTGCCTATGTTGGAAGAGGGAGCTTCACTTGTAGGTCATTAGCCGCATGATCTGATACTTGCTGTAGGATTATTGAGTATCGACGTGATATGAGATGCATACTCTTCCAAAAATAAAGATATGTAACCTTAACCAAAGGTTCATAATCTGAACATTCCAACTGAAATTATCGCACAGAAATTCCTAAACATTATGATCAGAAATTTCTGAGACCCCTTAATGAGATTAGATGTATCTAACCATCCTCTTGAATTTGGTGGCCTCCACTTTGCAATTACAAATTAAATTTTGCACCCTTATATATGCCTGATGTAGTAATATGAAACTCTTAACATGATGCATCCAGGATCCCGATAGTCCCCAAAATGATATTTGCAGCATTGCTTTACCCTAATTGAAACTCTGCCTTAATTCCTCTAACCTTAATCAAATCATCATAATATAACCTATACCAATCTAGATTTGATATCGATCTGTTAACACCTGAAAGTCTCCCTCCATGATTAACTACTATTTACATCATTTAGGCGTGATATCAATAATTTTAAATGTAGATTTTCACACTTACAAACATTGATTGTTATCAAAGTATGTGCCACTTGACTACACTTTGAGGATAGCTTGTATAGCTAAACTTTTGCAAGTCCATGTCAAAAGCATAAACAATTCTCCACTGTGTATCTATACCAACTATTTGAAGTTTGAACCAACATTTTTATGAAATATTAAAAAGCCATTGAACTAAACGGTTCTGTTTAATATCTAAGCGAGTACTTCATGTTCATCTGAATACTTATTTGGGAATCCATTTATATATTAGTTCAATAATGAGTTTTGCATTAATTTTTGCAGAATATACGTTATTATTAATTTATGCTGTGAGATGTTTCTTATTTATAATTTAAATAGTCCATAATAGTAACTCAACTTCTTATTATTATTATTATTCTGACCACAATACATTTTTACAAATCTAATAAAGCTTATTTTAACATTAATCAAATGTTGCTAGCTAGTCTTTTTGGATGCCCACTATATCTCTGAATTATAAATTAATTGGTCAAATTCCCTGTCAAAAGAAGTGTAGCTCTATAGATGTGTATGTATCTGTAAATGCGTATAAGCACACATGTATGCAGGCCTTTTAAATTGTCTAGTGCATCTCGATTCTCCTCACAACATCCTTAACGGAAGACGAGAACAGAAACCAGTTATGTTGACAGAAGTGTGTCTGATATATCGTGGATAGATAAGTTGATGTATCTCAGAAAATGGACATGAAAATAACCATGACAAAACTCAATCAACCTTTGAAGTTATCATTAAGCCTACCCATTACAAGTTCCTATTAGCGATGCTTTAATCAGTTGGCTCAGTTGCCAATTAAAGAAAGAATTAATCTAATTTCACTAGTATACTATTATTTCCCCGACAAGATATTGTAGAAAGCTGTTCATGATCTTGAAAATTAGGCATCAGTTATGAGAAACAGTCTTGTACAAGTTGTCTACTAAAAATTGACACTAACCACTGTTAGCTTACAGTGCACTTTGTATGAGTGTTGGAGCACCAAAACATGTACAAATATTTCCATATAGGAATGGAACCAAACCTCATTTAACTGTAATTATACAGTCATTATTCTACATTGTTATAGAACAAGTACCAACATAAATTGAATATATTCTGCAAAACATAATTACAAACATTTAAAATGAGGGAGCAGGTAATTATAATTTCCATTAGCAATCGAGCTTCATAAAATATTGGCATCTTATCTTCAAATTTTAATTAAATGAGATCTGTTCTAATATAGTTTATGAATATTTATTTGAATATCAATGGCCCAACCATATGTAAGACAACACCGAATCTTGTGCAAAGAATGTCAAAATGTTAGTTTCCTTCTTGCCTTGGATTAGAATATTAGTGCACTTAGATAAATTACCAATATCTTGTTCAATTTTGAAAGTGTCAAATATATCAAAATTTGTAGTGATTGTGCAACTGGATAGCTCTGCAATTATAATCTGGAATGAATTCAAATCCTTTATCAGTTTATTAACCTTGCAACATTGTTAGCAATTACTGAAAACAATGAACAGTTTGCGCGGTTAGAAGGCAGATTACATCGTTTATCCACAAGCTCCAAACAAAAAAAATAGAAACAAAATACACAAGGATGTAATGGAAGGTCTGCCTTTAGGGTTTAAGGTGTGCGGTGCATGCCACTACCTTCTGTTACTTTCCTTTCCACGGATTTACTAGGTATTCTTTTCACGTTACTGGCTTGTGCTTTTTACCATCACTGGCCTAGCTTCCCATAACAGGGCATCTGAGAGCTATCTCAGAGCACAATAACAGATCATTTGATCATAATTCCATTCTGATTATTCCTGGGCGTCTGCCCACCAAGAGAATAACAGCTCTGGAAGATACCAAGGAAATTCGTCCCCAAGGTGTACCAAGAGGTAATGAAATTAATTCTGATGAAACCCCTGTTGATATTTCATTTTATGAAAATGAGATTATCTGCCATGAATACTAGCAGTGCAAACTGCGGTGGTACTATGCAGACCGAATTGATTTAGAGGCCATGATTCAGGCCTAGATTGAGAGGATGTGGAAGCCCCATATCTGGCATTACCAGAACACCAGTGACCTTCTGTTTATTAAAGAGTGCACATGCTAGGATATTGTCTCCAATGGACCTTGAGTTTGCCGCTATGTACCATGAAAAACCATCCCCAGAATTGGGGCACCCATCCCTAGGGTTACCGAGTCCCAAGGCACAGGTGGAGCAGAGAACATGCCCTTTTGGTTGGGAACATTGGAGACATCCCCAATGTCACCGAGGGTTCCTGGCCAGAATTGGGGACATCTGGGATCCCCTGACAAGCTAGACCCCAACAAGTGCCAAAACAGGCGTCTAAAAAGTTTGTTTTGGCGCCTACTCAGCCAAGGGTGGGATCTATGGGGCCATCTTGGCAAATGAATAAAACAAAAAAAACAACAAAACTGTAGACTTCTATGAATAATTAGAATTTAATAACTCAAAAATAGGTAACCCCAACAATAGAAAACATGCCCCCACCATTTTTCCAACGATTTGACATGTTTTGGGGAGATGACAAGAGTTGTAGTTGATCTTGCTAAACACGCAAATGAACCAGCAAGTGTAATAAACCATACTGGTTCATCAACAGAATATGCAAATTAAGTACGATAAGGTAAACAAATCCATCAGGATAAAATAATTTTTAATCTTGAATGTGATAATGAGTTTATTACATTAGGGTGGGCTGCAAGTATAAATACTTTAAAGGGTTTTTCCCATGGAGACACTTTTACATCCCTAATGACACCGAGGGTTCCCGGCCAGAATTGGAGACATCTGGGATCCTCCGACATGCTAGACCCAACAAGTACCAAAACAGGCCTCTTATAGGGCCATCTTGGAAAATGAATAAAATAATAAAAAACAACAAAACTGAAACTTCTATAAATAATTAAAATTTAATAACTAAAAATTAGGTAACCCCAACAATAGAAAACATGCCCCCACCATTTTTCCAACCATTTGACATGTTTTGTGGAAAACAAGAGTTGTTGTCGATCTTGCTAAACACACAAATGAACCAGCAAGTTGTAATAAACCAAACTGGTTCTTCCACTGAATATGGAAAAGAAATACAATAAGGTAAAGAAATCCAAATGAACCAGCAAGTTGTAATAAACCAAACTGGTTCTTCCACTGAATATGGAAAAGAAATACGATAAGGTAAAAAAATCCATATGGATAAAATAATTATTAATCTTGAATGTGATGATATGAATTTATTACATTTCGGAGGGATACAAGTATAAATACTTTAAAGGGTGTTTTCCATGGAGAGTCGTGCCTTGATAAGTA
>CBVK0100311868.1:0-11376 GCA_900067695.1 Picea abies
TCCTTTAAAGTTCCTATGAAGACATCAATCAGGTGCTCATATGGAATATTTGTTACCCTTATATTCAATCTTTGGAAGCTCTCAATGTGCTCCGCAACTGAACCCTTTTGCTTGAGATTTATCAATTGGNTGGAGAAGGTATTGCTCCTTGTATCCTCATAGTGTGCTATCATTTCTTCCAAATTGTCCAAGTAACAAGAGATTTGCGAGAACAAAGCCATCAATACCACAAAAAATGATTAGGTTATGAATATAAGGATGCAATTCGTACCTTTTGGTGTGTGTGGCACATCATGTAGATCAAAGAATTGATCCATCTGGAGTATCCATGTGATTGGATCCTTGCCATCAAACTTCCTCAAATCGATATTTGTAAAGTGATTGGTATTGAACCCAAAGTTGGAGTTTATCCAGTCTTGATTCATCTTCCTTGTGTCCTCATCATGAATTTCATGGCATACATTGTCACTTTCATGTGGCCTCTCTATTAGCAACTTTTTCAACCCTTCCATGATCTCCCTTTTTAAGCCATCCATCATAGTATCCATCATCACTTCCAGCTTAGCTTAAGTTGAATCCATCATCTTTTGTAGTTCATATTTTGTTACTAACTTCTTTTGTAAATCATCTATGTCCTTGTGCATTTCTTCACCTTCATCAAGAGTCCAATAAATCATCTATGTCCTTGTGCATTTCTTCACCTTCATCAAGAGTCCAAGCAGGATTGTTTGAGGTCTTATTTGGTGTAGAAGTTCCCTTTTTTGGTAGCATGTTGGCTAAATATCACTATAAGGTAGGAATTCCTAATTGTCTTAGGCAGAGGTCATCAATGACAAGGGAGTTTCAAGTGCTATAACTCTCTGATATACGTGTGGGGTCCAACAATAGAATTCGACCCAATATCTGAGGACACTAACTAAGGAGGCTTGACCATGCCCTTAGCCGTACTATCTGACTACCCAGGTACTAGAGAGTGATCTCCCCAAGTGTTGTGACTACCCAGGTACTAGAGAGTGATCTCCCCAAGTGTTGTTCTTGGTGTATTATAGAACAAGACAACCAAATGGTTTACTCGGTTGGTCTCAGGATTCTAGGGGGTCCCCCGATATAATCCAAGTATGTGGGAGCTCAACTATAGTATTGTTGTCTAATTCACAACCGTTCGAAAGGGGCCTTCCGATATACTCTAGGTATGTGGAAGAACCACACTGTCCCTGGGTTGTAGTGCTGACAAGTAACGACAGCTCCTATGTTTAGAGATGTCAAAATACATATGTACCTAAAAATCCATAAGATTCTCCCAAATTTATGTGATACTCCTTTTATCCCATTTTATTCCACTTTTTGAATCACCCCAATTGGATCTTCTAGTCAAAAGGTATGAAAGTTTCCAAAAAACAAAACACACCTTTTAAAACACTGATTTGGAGATTGTTCTACTAGCCGACCTTTATTTTGCTGCAGATCTACAATTTCAGTCCTTCCAAGCCTAAAACCTCAACCCGAGGTAGCATGATGTGTATTCTTTCCAACCCCACGGGTTAGACCAATATTGGATTCTCCAATAAAAAATTATGATAACTTTCCCAAGATGTGTTGATTTTTTCTCTTTCAGGAGAGCGAACTTGTACGACCTGTCGTGTGTCACTGTATTCACTTCATAAATTAAAATTGGCACCAATAAAACTTTGGTCTGTACCCTAACCAATGGAATGGCTTTCACTCAATTTGGAGGTCTGTAGCTTCATATATAACAGTTTTCCCAAGAACACATGTTTTAGACTGAAATCTTACTAGCCAAAAACCTTAATTTCCTCAGAGAATAACTTTTAGAGTAAAACGAATCAAGGGATAAAATTTGTATACAAGATACTTCACTATTACTCCTTCGTACTGTAAACATTTCAAAACCTAAAACAAAGCCAAAAAAAATGGGAGTGAAAATGCATAGGAGACTTGTTTCAGACTAGTTTCAGAACTAGTAAAAAACCCTAACTTGTACAGAATGTATCTCCAAAAATATCATGAACAAAGATCTGAAATTTTGATCCAAGTTAACTCTGCATGTCTCCTCAACACCATATAAATTCCAGATCCCGAAACCTTCTAGAAAAAAAATTGTAGCGAAAATTCCAAGAAGACTTGTTTTGAATAAGCTAGTCCTGAGGATTGTCTAGCTCTGATACCAAATGTTAAGAACCAAATATCAAAATAGCATAAAAACCTTAGAATAAATACTCCATGCCTTGAAAAAGAGATAATTTCATATAATAATCCTCTTTGAGGGGGAAACCTCCTTACACATTACATGAATTCACAAATACAAGATGATTCCAAATGAAAAGGTCTCCTTGGTATATATAGGAGACTAGGAGGTATAATTACAACTAATGGACCCAAGCCGACATAAATAAAATAAAAATACTAATTTAATATTCCCCAATTAAGGGGTAATGTTCCACAATTTAGGGCTTAACACACAAAAGCATCGGGACACCCCAAGGTGACACACTTGGGTGTATATAGTCTTTCGTCAAAAGTTCTTCAAGGTACATTTTCAATTCCTTCAATGTTGGTGTGCCCATTCTATATGGATTCTTGGAAATTGGGTAAGCTCCTGGCACCAAATCAATGTATAAATTAATGTCTCTCTTTTGTGGAAGTCCTGGAATATTCCCAAATACATCTTCAAAATATTTCAAGATCGGATGGTCTTCAACAATTGGAATTTTATCTTTGGTTTCCTCTTCCATATGGGATGCAAAAATACAACACCCCTTCATAAAATTCTTCTTCAATTGCATGGTTGAAATATATTAAACATATAAATTCATTGGAATACCTTGAACCTTCCCTTACTTCCCTTCCTCATCAATATAAGTGATTGTCTTTTTGTAGCAGTCTAGAATACCATGGTGCTTGTCCAACCAATCCATACCAATAAAATAGTCATGTGAACCCACTGGTATGATGTTTAAATCCACCCTTGTGTTGAGTACATTCATGTCTATTGGAAAATCTTTAAACAACTCATTAATCCTTCTCTTAGCACCCATGGATAGCTGAACCAATAAATATTTCTCATGTTTGCTTCTTTGCAAATGAAATCTGTCAACAAGATTGGGATTTATTTAACTATGGCTAGCTCCATAATCAATCTTACCTTCTACTTCAATCATGGGGGATTGGTATTTTGCTTGATTATTTTCAAAGTCTGCATAAATCATTGGCATGATTCTTCCCATGTCTTCAACTATATCAACCTCCTGAATATTGTGAACAATCCTCATATTTTCTCCTTTGTGAGAGAAATCCATATACAAGCGTTCTCCCTCGCATCCCCAACATTTTATGGGTTGTTGTCTTGGAATTTTCTCAAAATAATATGTCATCCTAGGCTTATTCTAGGCTAAATGCCCTTGTTGATATGCTTCATATGTTTTCCTATGAAAAGGTGGCTTAAAATATTTCTACCTTTTTTGCATCTTACCCTTCATCTTGTCATTCCAAGCTTTTTGTAAAATTGGTCTCCCTATGCTTTATTCATAAAGGTGTTTTTCTTTCCTTAGGGCCTCCTCCAAAGCCTAGGGTTATCATAATGTATCTTGTCACTGTAGAAGGTAGGTACCCCATTGAGGAACATTTGTATTTTGAATTTTTCATCCTTTATGAAGACAACATACTTCATAAATTCAAAGAATATCCTCTCATATTCCTCCATTTCCATGTTTCCCAATTTGAGTTCAAAAAACTCTTTCATCTTTTTATCGTAATAATGCTCTAGAAAATATTTATACTGGAAATATCCCTTAAATTGTCTCCATGATACCTTCTTCTTATCAAGGTGCTTGGACTGCTTAAGTTGATCCTGCCACATGGATTCTTTTCTTTGAAGGTGGTAGGTTGAAATTTTTGTTTCTACATTTGATGGGTAATCATGTGGCTAGAAATATTTTCTCATTCCCAATAGTGAGGGTTTTTCCTCTTCTCCCTTTTTATTCCCTCCATAAAAAGTTGGTGGCTTGAGTTTCATAAGCTCTCCTTGCAAAATATTTGACTCTGGCCTTCTCCTCTACCTTCTGATAGGAGATACACTTGAGCTGCTCTATGGACCTAAATATCCATGATATATTCTAGTTTACTACCATAGGGAGTGATGATGCTTACTCACACTCCTTGACTTCTTGTCATCCTTGTGATCATCCCTTCTACCATGGGATCTGGATGTTACTAGTTGTCTAGAAATAGTTGCATGATTTGAGCCAGAGTCCTTGTTGACTAGTCTATGCAACATATTCAAACTTTGAAGCATCTCCTCTTGATATTTTATCCTCCTTTCATTATCTTCCCTATATCTCTACACTTCTCTCTACAATCTTCTCATAGTTTTAACCATCTCCATAGGCTCCACCTTGTTTCTTCTTCCATTGGACTCAGTCTCAACATTTCTCATGCTGACATATAATCCTTTGACCTCATATCCATGACATGTTAGCATCTTGGTAATCCTCCATATATATAGTTCTCATATAAGAACCAAATCTTATTTCCTATACCTCTAATTCTACAAGAAATATGCATGTAATAATTATGATTAGAAATCATGCATATTGAAAAAACTTTCATCAATTAGATTATGGATCATTATTCATATCAGTGTATAAAGAAATAAAAATGAACTTGAGAAAAATTATAATTATTTAGATCCATTCCTCTATGAATCATGTTTTTGATGAATGTACGCATGCCTCATTCTGAGTTATAAGCAAAAAGTTACAACCTTCTCAAGTTGCAATTTCCACTCACGTGTGCTCTATTTTTAGTGTTGCATTTTTTCTAAGAAATTGTAGTGCTCAAATCAAAAAATTTGGTTCATAGATGGTATCTCCTCCTCAATAAATTTCCATTGACTTCTCATTTTCCCAAGTCCAAGCTGATAGTTATGGTTTGCAAAAGTTTAGATTGTTTTCCCATTTTTACCCCTTACTATTGTAGGTGTCTTCTCTCCCATCCTATACAATTTCAGGTACCCAGATTCCAAATATGGTTCTATGTTTATATTCTATGTTCCATGATATTTTCACATACTTCTCCTGTTTCCTAAAATGACTTCTAAGCAAGGATTTATGCCCTTTGGAAGTAAACTAGTATCTAATTTATACCGTGTACTATTTTAGTTGTAATTTCCTCATACTAGCTATGTTTTGTGCTTAGAGTATCTCGTTGGAAAGCTCTTACCAAGTTCTTTCATTCTAGTAGAGACTATTTATATCAAGTGTACACATAGTTCTCTCTATTTTGACTACATGAAAATGTTGTTTAGGCGCTAAAAATGCCTCCGCAAGTTGATGGCCTTCCAAATCTGAAAGTTTTTGTAGAAATTGACTAATTTATTGTCGTAACATGTTGTTAATATGACATGTGCTTGTCCTTGGAAATATTGATAACATGGCATGGCACATGTCTATTGAGTCCACATGTCATCCATTGATTCATCCATTTCATCATCCATCATTCTCCTCCATTAGACATTGACCAAACCTTATGCAAGCATGTTGGGCTCTCCTTTGTGGACTATTCCCATTGGAGTGTCAAATAACACGTTATAAAGGTTTTCACACAACCCACAAGCCTATCAGACTCTTCCTCATGGTATTTTCCATCGGGGTGGTAAATTAGCATTGTATCATTCTTTTTTTGTATCCCACAACTCACAAGCCTATCTAAAAAACTCTTTGCATAATTTTCCCTGTGGAGTGTCAAGTTAACATTTTATTAGGATTTTCCATGACCCATATCCCATAAGCCTATTGGGGTTAGATTCATGGACTTTACCCATGGAGTGATGAATTAACTAGGTATATTGGTCTTCTCGTAGCCCACAAGCCTATTGGGAATATATTCACGGACTCTTCCCCGCGGAGTGTCAAGTTAACATATTATTAACATTTTTCGCAACCCACAGTCTGCAAGCCTATCAGGCTTAAATTCACAAACTTTTCCCACTAATAAACCCATAAAAATGTTATGATGTCATTAATTTAAATACAATGCCTCATGCTAAAAAATCCCATGTGTTTAACAACTATAATTTAAAAAAATGAATGCATCTAAATAAACGTACACACAACCACATGTAATTTCCCAAAAACACATTTTATTCATAGAAATATAAACCCATAATATAACTCAGATACAAGATTAAAACACTATCTTTTAATAACAGTTGTGAAACTAGTTGTAGAGGATGTATGTTCGACCTAACCATAGACTTTCTATTCCAAATCTCAACAGCAAGTCACCCCTAAGTTGGGGCTAGGAATCCACAAAAGGGGGTGTCTCTCCATTTTCCACTCACAACACAATATTTCCACAGTCAACTAATTTTTCCTACAGTGATCTCGATTCCTCCAACTCTCTTCCTCTCAACCTACCTGACCCAAGGAATGTATCCCCTTCTTGATCATAGTCCCTTAGGTTGTAACATTCTTTTATCAAGGCTTGTAACACAGGTTGACTAGTAATATCTCTATTGGGGGCTCTAGGGATGTCAATTGCTAGGAAAATACCAGCAATAATCTTACTACTCTAGTGAAACTCTCCACAAGGAGTTCACTCTACAGGTCTAACAACTTGCCTCTCCTATTCAATATTCAATATCCAATAGATCCAAACAACTTGCTTCTTCAGTATTCAATAGATCCAAACAACTACTAACATGTCCACCATTGTTTCCTCCAAGCTCTAGTACTATGTTCCTTATTGTTGTCCCAAAATATTCCTGTAAAAACTACCCTCTTTTCCCATATGAATTCCATTTCTTTCCCCTTCTTGCTTGACTCACACTATTCCCTAAGATGATTGTACTCGGTTCTGATTCTCACTAACTAAGGGATGTGACTCTCACACCCACCCTCTTACAAGTATTCAATGATTGGTATCTTCTACACTCAAGGGAAAAATTATAAGGTTCACTCATAACATTAAAATCAAGAAAAATTTTGGGATTTAAACTCATGAATAAAAACCCCCTTTTAGAACCCTCCTCTCTTGTGGATAACTCAATCCCCATATCTTTTTCCATGTCCAACCATAGCTGGAATCACATTTTATTTATTATTTTTGGATATACAAGTTCACATATCACATTACTTGGCCCACAACGACATATAATATTTACATTATACAAATTACTAAGTTGGGGGTTATAGCAAGGATGTTACATTTTCGATGTTGGATTTGATCTAGAACCTATACTTTTCAATCTTTGTAGTCAACATAAATTTCCTATTTTGATGAAAAGAGGGAGTGCTTCTTTTATTTATGAATAAATTTGTGTATCACTTGTTTCTGGAATATGATATACTGCATCTGCAAATAAGGTTTTTAGTTCACGGCTTGAAGCATAAAATTCTGCAATAGAAATTCTTCAGGTTGTAGTAGAAAATGCAATAAAAATTGTAGCTAGATATCTAAGAGCTACAAGCTGAAAGATTATTTTTGTATGAAGTCCTAGTTGTAATTGTCTGTATAGTCTCAGAAATCAATCTCTTTGGAAAGTGAAAATACTTTATTTTAACGCGAACTTATGTAGCATCTGCAACTCACTCTTGGAAAAATTATTTCTATAGCATGAAATCATTGAATTTGCAATAGAAGTCCAATTTGGTAGCAAGTCAATGACAATCATGATTAGCTCCAAAAAGTGACTCTAAAGCTATCCTCTGAACTTCAAGGATAGAAATATAAACTCAAATTGAGTGTGTGAGTATGATCATAGGATTCTATATTATATTTCTTATGAAATGGAACTATGGATTGCAACAACTTGAAAAAGTTGGAATCAGATAGAACATCCATGGAAATCATCATTTTTTTCTTTCTACAAACCTTGTCTTCCAACAAGCATATTTTCAATCAAAGTTTTTCCAACTACACCTTTAGGGGTTTTCACAATCAAAGTTTATTTGGCCAAGTGATTCCAGTCGGAGACTAGTTTTCTAGCATCACAAGGTCTAGCAATGCCTGAGAACACATTTTC
Source organism: Picea abies (assembly GCA_900067695.1). NCBI lineage: Eukaryota > Viridiplantae > Streptophyta > Pinopsida > Pinales > Pinaceae > Picea > Picea abies. Next base: position 8,042 of record CBVK0100311868.1, read on the forward strand.
ACTACTAGAATTATTTTCTATTTTATTTGATGAAAGGCAGTTAACCTGAATTGTAAGTGGGATGAGTTACTTTATTTTTGGGTTACAAGTGGGTTGAGTAGGAAGTCAATGAAGTTTTTTGTGGAGGATTTTTTGAGGGCAGTTGGGGGTGTTGTGGAGCTGAATTTTGGTGGGTTGGATATTGGGTTATGTGTTCAAATGGAGAAAAGAAGTAGGTTGAAGTTGTGATTTGGTAGAAATGGTTACATAAATAATGTTCTAATGAAGCTCTGAGAAAACTTTGTGTCTTCAATGCCAACCACATACAAAAATGAAACTTCATTGACTTCATCATGCACTTTTATTCTAATAATCTTTGAGGTAGAGGGAAGAAAGTGCATTGGCATACCATAGTTATAGCTCAATAGAGGATATTAGGACTTCTTAATGTTCTATTATTCAACAATATTATAATTATTGATGTAGCAATGGGACTTGACTTATATAGTACTTGTCTTCAATTAATCTCCAAATTAATTAATTATTTGTCATGTTCTCTATCCATATGAAAAGTCTTGGTGTTGTTGGTCAGTAGCCAGAACACTTCTGTAGCACACTCATAGGAACTTGAACTTAGAACATGGTTCATTCAAATAATTTTCATCACATGAAGTTGCACTTTCTTTCATTTGGATGACTTGGTGACATGCCCCCTTTGTAGGCATTGGTCTTCAAGAATCACTCCCAAGAGCTCATTGATCTCTTGGTGACCTACAAAAAAAAAACTAGAATGTTCCTTGCAACACAAGGTGACATTATGGAAATAAAATTGACTTTCTTCCAATAAACATAAAAAAAAACCTCTTAGAGGATTCATTAAAAAAATTCATTGTTTCCTGCTAGGGAGTGGTGATCAACTTAGACTACCCAACAATGTTTCACTGATAAAATTTTCTCTTGACGACTAGTTGAAGTGCTTCCAAAGCCAAACTAAAGTAGATTCATAAAGTTATATCCAGTATAAATAGCTTTTCAAAGTTCCCTCTTAGAGGATTCATTAAAAAAATTCATTGTTTCCTGCTAGGGAGTGGTGATCAACTTAGACTACCCAACAATGTTTCACTGATAAAATTTTCTCTTGACGACTAGTTGAAGTGCTTCCAAAGCCAAACTAAAGTAGATTCATAAAGTTATATCCAGTATAAATAGCTTTTCAAAGTTCCTTGAAATGATAAACATGTTTAGGAATAGCCTGTATTATAGAGTTGTTTTCAATTTTCATCCTAGACCAACAGTCATGATTTTAGGTACAAATTTTTTGTTTGATGATAGATTGACATTTTTCCAATTGGAGATGAGAATGTATTCATATAGATATTTCCAGTAGAATCAGGTTTTGTAAACATGAAAGTTTGATTGGTCAAATGTACAAATGAATAGCCTAGGAAATAGAGTTTTAGTAGTGAAGATTTAGGATAGGTAATTAATAATTAGGGCATAAATTTCTCATACGATATTGAAATGAAGTTATTCAAGTTGGGTTGTAAACTATATTCAAAGGAGAATGTACCCTAGAAACAATTTTGAAATATATGTTCATTAGTTCTATAAAAAATTGAATATCCCAACTTTGTTCTATGTAAGGTAATTGATCCCTAATGCCTCAAGAATATGATAAGAAATTTGTTTCTCCAAAATTATAATTTGGGTATGTGAGATGTTTCATAAGCCTATAGTTTTCAGTGTAAGGCATCTCCATACCAAAAATTACAAATACCCATTTCTGAGGTTTGTGATAAGACCTACACACGATCTATAGAAAATGCAAAAAAAACACCTACATGTGTTCTGTAGCAACTTGCTACAAATATAAAAATGATATAGCCCTCAAAATATGATCTCAGTATCTTTGAATTTTTTTCTGTGTGTTATTTTCAATGTGATTCTCCATTTTAACAAAAATCTCATTCACCCAAATTACCAATTGTGATTTATGAAATAAAATTTATTGTAGGTTAAATTTCATAGCATGTGGTTCAAACCTTGGTAGGACATAATGAGAACCTGACATAACCACCATGGAGACTCCAGAGAGTCCACAGAGTGTCTCATTATCTAAGATATGAAATTGATTTGAAAATAGAGGTGATGTTGTTTTTATTGAAATCCATAACTTAAGGAAAGTCTTATAAATTTTGTAAATGCAATCATTGCATAACATACATTCTTGAAATGAATTTCCCTTAACTCATTCTCTAGTGGAATCCTTAAAACACTAGTTCTTTCTTTCTGTTACCCCCTCTCACTTAGGGGTAACTAGAGGAGATCATTCGCCATGATCATCCACATTGTATATAGTGATCTTATAGATGTTGATCATCATTCTCCATAGACAATAGTCCCTTAGATGCTTCCCACCTCATTATAGCTTGGATATTTCACTTTATTAGTAGGTTCATCTCATTATGGTGGTCCATTATACATGATGTACATTAGTCATTGTTTAGTATAAAGTGTTACATTTAATGCATTAGGCATTTAGGTGAGGATTGTGGGTTGAAGTCAGATAATGAATCGTGATGCTTGAAAGTTATGCGCTTTTCTTTGTTTCACCTTGGTGGCCATCATATGTGTCTTATTTCAGTGTTTTCACTCTTGGGGAATATGGGTATTACTTGTAACTTTACCCAGCTTAAACAAGGAACATTACATGTGGAAACACACATAAATTTGAAAAACTTTCTGATAATAATTTCACGTAGCTTACCAGCTACAAGAAGACACATATGTTTAAATATTTTTGGTTATCCAAAACTATATGTAGCTACATATTGTTGAAATCACATGAATGCAGTGAATAAACTCATCTGCAACATCATATAAATCATTCCCATTCAAAAAGTAAAATACACAGTGGTAAAACTCATAAATTGACTCAGAAAATAGATAAATAGTTGTGCAACCAGCTGCTTGGGATGGATGTTCCACCCAACCATAGAATTTTTGTTCTAGATATCAAAAACAAGCCACCCTCGAGTTGGGGATAGGAATGCATAAGAAAATGGTGTCTCTCATTGTCCACTCACATCTTAGATATACCACAACCCATTAGAATTCTCCTACATCTACCCCAAATATCCACCAGTTCTCTTCCTCTTGACCTGCCCAACTGTTATAACCCTAAATTGCACCACACATGCTTACCTGGCATCAGGCCAACTCATATACCTTCATTTCCAAAACATCTGTTGAACAACCTCTTTAAAAATCCTCTTGGGTAAAGGTACACGCGTGTGAATGCTGGAAGGCCTACTACAGCCCGCGTTTACCTAACAAAACACAAAAATAGGAAAGTT
>CBVK0100311869.1:0-37604 GCA_900067695.1 Picea abies
CGAGATCGGTCTCGGCATTCCTGCTGAACCGCTCTTCCGATCTCACTCTTACAGCACACGTGTGAACTCTAGATGTAGAGGTTTTAGTAGCGTGTAGGAGTCAGAGAGCTTAAGAGGTAGTCCTCCTCTTCCTTGTCAGAATTATACATTCTCAAGGGGCTTTTTGGATCCTGTCTGAGTCTTGTTGGTTCATAGTCTTGTCTCAGTTTGCTTTATTGCGTTTTGTTATTGTTTGCAATTATTTTTCTTTTCTGTTAAGAAGAAGCATCCAAGCCTTCAGGAGACCCTGGTTATCAATACCAGAAGCCTCCTCCTGGTCTAGGCTGCCTGTGTTATTTTTGTCTTAGATTTGATACATACACGCAACCTATGCAAGTGCAACCTGCGGGTACACGCGTGATGTGGTAGCTCAACACGCGTTTGCATGTGTGTTGTCTCTGTGACAGTAGCGTGCTTGACAGGCTGCTTTTCAATCAGGGTGGGGCAGTCATCCCCTCCTGTGGTGAGAAGTGTTCCTCTCAGGGGTTTGAGTCTAGGGTTGCACAGTCAGTAGGTTAGGGCCTCTTATCCTTAGCCTGTTTTTTCTTAGTTGATATTTGATAGAAAATATTAAAAAGAAAAATGTTGTATTATGGTTTTTAGACAAGCGTAGGAGTCTGTGCTTTCTTGATTGCCATTGTGTATTTTTTCTCTGATTCTTTGCGATCTGCGCTTTAAGCCAGAATTTTGTTTTGTTTTCTTGGTTTTGTGCTTGTCGGCATTTTCCCTTTGTTGCTTCATTTAGCACTTAAATAAATAAAAAAATTCTTTTCATTTTCTTCTTTGTTTGAAGATTGTGTTTCTGCATCAATAGCTAAGGAGAAGTCTTTTTGTTCATAAATTTTTGCAGTGCATTTAGAGCATAAGTAGCTCGTAGTCGAGTGAAATTCCTTTATGTTTGTTGCATGAAATCTTAGAAAAATTGAAAAAGAAAAAGTAGTCTTTCTTTGTGAAAACATGTTGATTTTTGCATTTAGTAAAAGTCTTTTGTTTCCAGCCTTTTTTCATTCGTTTTTGCTTTGAGTCTTTACACATCATCAGTTTCACCTTCATATCCCGTGACGTAAAAAAATCCATAAAAGCAACGCTAATTTAAAATCTATTAGACTTTTTGTTTGTAGGGTTCATACACTAGTTCAGGACTAGGGCCTTGGATTAGGTTGGAGAGGAAACTCTGCAAGGCCACTCAAAACCAAACATTGGAGTCTGTGATAGGGAGTGTAGAAGTCCAGTTTCATGAAAGTTATCTAGGAACCCCCCTCTAACACAGGGGATAAACACGAGGTCGTGTGAGGAAAGGTAGCGGAGATAACCCCTCCAAAGCCGGACCAAGCGTAGTGGAGAACACATATCGAGGATTTTTTGTGGGATTCCATCGTTTGCATTTGCCACGGGGCTTCGTGGGTCTTGAATCCTTTCAAGGTCCTCAGTTGTCTTCTGAACCATTTTCTCTCGATACCCTTGACAGGTTTCGGGCTTGATACCCTTCTCATTGTGGTCTACCCGACTATCGACTGTACCCGCCTAGTGACTGTTTGCGTGCTGGAAAACTAGTTGCCAATATTTTTTAGGGACATACACAGGTGACTGTGGGGGTATACCATGGTACCTAGGACAGACATCGGGCCACACTTTGCAGAGTATACCCGGAGGGTGCTTCCGTTTTTTAGTTTCACTTGCACTGGTAAGTTGCTCTAGTGTTGGTTGTTGTAACTGTTCTTCCAACTAGTTTAGTGTTTGCTTGACTTATCTCTTAGGGGCTTATTTTTTAGTGTGTGTTACTGTTTGAATGTGTAGAATACCTTAGCGTGTCTTGGATCTTCTCACACAATGGAGGATCCCAAGCTCCGCCGGTCACGAAGGCTCCTGGGCCTGCCGCCGGTTATACTGGAGCCACCCCCGCCACCATTGAGGCGGAAGCTAGACCACCAAGGGTCTTTCGAAGCAACCGAGTTACAAACCATTGAGCCCGAACAACTCCCGAAGGAATCAACCGCTAATCTTGGTTCGGTTGAAACCCCAACCACTGATACTTGGCCATCGTTCAGTGTACCAATCCAATTTTACGAACGCATGTCAATGCCTCACACAGCTATGGAAACAAACGTCGTTACTTCCTCTGGGAATTCTTCCATTCCCACCACCGTTGCTACCACAAGAGAAGCATCTCCTAACTTGCCATCGTCAGTTCAGGCCACCATGGTCTCGGCCACAACTATGTCGCACAGTGGACCGATCCCATCTATCATGGCAGCCACAAATCCCTTCACACCTAGTGCGACAGGCCCTCTGTTCTCATATGGTATGCCTAGTTCAGGTACAAGTCCTGCACTCACTCACTCCACTTTACAGACTTTGGGTCTGGGGGCAGGGAGCTCTAACTCTCCTCTGCAAGGTCAACTTGGGGGAATTCATGTCCCTTTCAACGCTTTTCCTTACGCTGGAGGTCATATCTCTCCTTCGTCCCCTTCACTTGGTGGTCTGCATCAGCAGTCCGCCGAGCAGCCTACACACATGAGTTCATTTGGAGTCGGTATCAAGGAACACCTGCGCACACTATGCCGGTAGGTTCTTCATTTGTTTGGAATGGGACGTTTGGTAACAACACTTTCGCATCCACTGCTTTCCCATCTGGGGGCACTCCCATCTTTGGACAGTATACTCCGGCGCAGGGTACTATTCCTGCGTCGGGGGCACATATAGTAGGACCTTGGAACTCAGGACAAGGATCTGTTCCCTCCTCTAGAATGTCGTTCTGGGGTAATTCTTTCCACAGTCAATGGAACCTTGGACAGACTTCTATGCCTCTCCCAGCAGGACCAGCATGGGGTAATCCTTCCCAAAGTCCATCAAACATGATGAATGCCCAACATCCTATGTCCTTTATGGGGAATCAACCAATGATGTCTCCACAGATGAAAAATCCTTACGCTGGTCAGGGCCATGGTTTCTACTAGAATCTGGGCCAGCAGCCAAACTTTTCCTGGCAACTTGGTGCCAGCCAAACTCCAGGACCCTTTTTCCCAGGCTATCAGCATCAACCCAAACTACCATTCCTAGCGACATTACACTTTCCATATTTGACAAGGTTGTTAAATGATCCTATTTGTCACGATCCGCATTGGCCTCCTATGCCAACGAAGTTGCCTTCGGACATTCCAAAGTTCGAGGCCAAGCCTAATGAAGATCCAGGTAATCACGTGACTACCTTCCATCTTTAGTGTTCATCTAACTCATTGAAAGATGACTCCGTCCAATTGCAATTGTTTCAATGCACTCTTATCGGGAGTGCCGTGAAATGGTACATCGAGCTCGACCGCTCCAGATACTCTTCCTTTGGCGAACTAGCGATGGCCTTCCTTAACCATTTCCAGTTACCTGTAAGATACGACGCTGGCACAGAGTTGATCGCCAATTTTGAACAGACAACAATGGACCATATCTCTGATCATATCCGAGAGTGGAGACATCGGAAGAGTCTAATCAAGGTACTAGTCCCACTAGCATTCCTGCTTGAGTGGTTCCTTAAGTCTCTGGTCCCACAATTATCCAAAGATGTCGCAACTTCTGGAGTTTTCTCCGAAGAAGATGCCATCATGAGGGCTCAACAGCTTGAGCTCATCTATTCTTAGTCTGGTTTATTATACAACATCCTGTTGGATGCACCCCAATCGATTCTGGATAAAACTAGACAAAGAGCTGGACCACATGCCGATGGTATTGTTGGCTCAGCACAAACCAAGCCCACTGAGCAATTGACAAAGTAATTGCAACAGTTATCTATACAACACTCAGCGGCCAGCCAGACTACTACTTTGGCTGCTCCTCCTACCCAAACATCGGAAGTACACTCCGTGCAGACGACTAACCCAAAGGCCACCCAGCAGCCTGAAGGGAAGAAAAAACAACGAAAGAAGGGTAAGGGGGAGAAAAAACCCACTGATACCGCTGGCAAGGGCACCACGGAAAAACGGAAGGTGAGGTATCCGTGCAACTTGTGTGTGGAGAACCACCCGAACCATCTTTGTCCTCGACTTGCAGAGGCCCAAAAGTTTGTCACATAGCAATAGCAAGCCGTGTTGACTAATCCCTTTCAGCATGGGCAAAATTTAACTCAAGCCTCTACAAGTACCGAAGGGGGCAGCCAAGAAACCTGCCCTCCTCCAAACAATTCCTCGTCCGCGAATGTATATATGGTCAAGGGTGATGCTTTAATAACGACTAGATCGCATGACTATAGTAAACCAAGTGCCTCTGAGAAGGGTAAAGAAGTCGAACTCCCATCTCTTCCTCTACAGATCAAGAAGACATTGGGTGAAACAATGACACGCATTCCAAAGGGTGCATTTAAGAAAGCTTCACACAACCCCAATGCAAGGGCCACCCAGAATTACTCTGTGGTGGAAGATTTATCACAAACCCCTTGTGCGATGTCCGCTTTGGAGGTCCTCCAAAGCTGCCCTGCTCAGAGAAAAGCCTTGTTAACTGCTTTAGGCTCTACTGAGACTTGTAACCCGGGTACCATCATACTAGATACGATCGACTTAAAACCTCATCTGCCTTACCACGTCGTGTTTCAGATAGTAGTGGCTCATCCCAGGCAATATCTTTCGCACGGTGGTCGACAAGGGTGCCTCGACATGCATTATGTCGTTAGCATGTTGGAAGGCCATTGGTCAGCCCGCTTTGTCTCCATCACCTACTCTCCTCACTGTGTTCGATGGTTGTTCTTTCCGACCACATGGCATCATCCCTTCTTTCCCTATGTAGTTAGGAGGCAAGACCATGTGCGTCGAAGTAGAGGTAGTCGATGCTCCCCTCGACTATAACCTCTTGTTAGGTCGGAGTTGGACTTATGCTATGCAAGCTGTGGTTGCTACAGTTTTTCGAATCTTGTTGTTTCCACATGAGGGTCGGATAGTGACCATCGATCAGTTGTCCTTCTCTAGACCTGACCCAGCTTTGGGGGCATCCACAGTCCCCAAGATTGATAATCCTCAAGCCAGTGTTGTTAACATAGGAGTTGGTTTGTGCCCATCCTTGATGGGTACCTTCGATTACCCACCTCCTCATGACGATGTCAAGTTTATATCGAATCACCATAAGGCTGAGATTTTTCACGTTTCGTCTTTCTGCATGACTTACTTTGAGGATCCGTGGATTCTTCCTTCCCCATCAGCCACGATGGATGAGACGGGGCACTCCGACATGTCCATGCCCTTGTCGGCCGCTGAATTAGCGTACTCTTTAGTCCAACAAGCTTCAGCTAACCCTGATCCGACTTCCGCACAAGAGTTGGATCCACTTCTAGAGCCTATCTGGGCTCAGAGTTCTCTCGCCAACACCGATTCGTTAAATTTAGTCTTGCCTTCTGACGAAGCAGTAATTGAAGCAATGACTAGTCCGGACAAACCTTGGGAAGATCTTCATCACAAATCATATTTCCTCCCAAATTTAAGCCGAATCAAAGAAGGAGAATTCACCGTGACTATGACTGGAGATAGGTCTTGTCATACTAATCCCTTAGCTACACATAAGATCTATGTTGAGGGTAATATGGCAACCATTGCTGAAATGATACCTTTCAATATCTCCAGAACCCCTGGTGTCATAGAAAATGTTTTCTTCGGAGCATACAGCTCACGCGAAAAGATGTCAGGCATCGACCCACCAAGAGTCTATCATGAGCTAATTTTGTTGTTTTTCAAGCTCACTTTGAGATCCGAAAGCAACATCCAGTGAGACTGCATTTATGCTTTTCGATCTCGTCCGGATTAACTGAGAAAAGTAACCATTGTGGAGTCTTCTTTAAGCCCTTTTCAAACTCCTTAAAGATGAAAAGATTGCCGAGTGACCTTGTTTCTTCACACTCGTTAAATCGGTCCAGAAGAACGTTCCTTAAACAGGTCTTCTTTTAAGACCTTTTCAAACCCTCTAAAAATGAAAAGATTGCCGAGTGATCTTGTCTGTCCAGCGGTAGTTTACCCCTTTTTCGGTCCGGATGGTCAAATGTACGAACAAAGGAATACTCTATTGAATTCTCATTCTTTATAAGAGTATCCTCAGGTATAATTTTATTCCTTTTCAGGCCTGAGGGACTAAATTTACGAAAAAGAAACCCCCCCGGAGTCCATAGTTAAGCTCTTTTTAGACTCCCTAAAATTGAAAAGATCGTCGAGTGACCTTATTCTTTCACACTCGTTAAAATGGTCCAGAAGAACATTCCTGACGGAGTCCATAGTTAAGCTTTTTTCAGACTCCTTAAAAGTGAAAAAATAGCCGAGTGATCTTGTCCTTTTCACACTTGTTAAAATGGTTTTGAATTGACGTCTAATCGGTGCTAGTTTATCCCTTTTTCGAACCGACTAGACTATTGACGAAAAAGGTACCCCAATGGAGTTTCCTTTTATGCTTTTTCAGACTCTCTAAAATATGAAAAATCATCGAGCTTCCCTTCTCTGGGCTCGTTAAATTTACATCGAAGGACGTTACCATTGTGTGTTCTATCAACCGCATTTGCATACCTTACCCATCAGCCTTGTAACAGTTTGCTTCTGCGTCTTAACACCTTTGGCCACTAGAGGATTTTTCCCGAGTATCATTTTACCAGAACATCAATCTTGTCGTTGTGCCTCAAACTTGTATGTTTGCAGTACTCGTTCCTCCATTGTAACGTAATATTCCTTTATTCTTTTTCAAAATCATCAAAAAGAACAAAAAAATCAAATATACCCCAAAAAGAGGATGGGAAAAGTATTTTCTTTATTGGCAGCATAATGAGTCACCCTTGGATGAAGTACATATGTCCATTTGATCATCATACTATGGGATGTAGTACGACCTTAGGAAGTTTTTTCTCGCTATATAGAGTTGTGTCCTCCACCATTTGGTTACTCTTCCAAACATATGGAGAGTTTGCGTTGCCTCCTGCTTCGTAGACTTATGATTAACAGATATGCTACCTGAGTCTTATCACTTGTCGTGCTATTATCCAAGGGAATTTTGTCACCAAGCCTAAGTCATCCCCTCTGCAATATGTCTCTTGTCCGCATACCCAGCCATCCTGAACGTCCAATCAAGTCTTTGTTCGAAATCACTGAAGCCTTCAGTCCGATCATCAAGATTATCAAGTCCATAACCGATGAGTCGTCGAAGACCTCTGGGTAGTGTAGTCGTACACTCATATTACACTCCTACCCAAGTTTTAGAAGATTTTGAAGTTGTTTCTCGAGCTCTGAAGTACAGCCATCAGGCCGAATCAGCTTCTGGGAGATGGATACTCTATATATATATCTTTCAGATTTCGAGATGTAGCTCCGCTGTGTATTATTCGTGGCTACTCTTTATAGTTATTTGACATGGATCTACAGTGTATTTGATTGGTAGCCATGGTTCTATTTTATCCCAAGCATGGGTATGCCCGCCTCAGTGAGACATTTGTTATTTTGCAGATGACACCTCCTGATCCCTGATTCTTGGGCTCACTCATTCAACATATCAATATAGATTGGTAAAAGATTGGTAATGTATTTCAGCCATCAGATTCTCTTCTGACCTCACACATTAGGGGGCATCTGTTATAAACCTAAATTGCACCACACATGCTTACTTGGCATCAAGCCAACTCATATCCCTTCATTGCCAAAACATCTATTGAACAACCTCTTTAAAAATCCTCCTGGGTAAAGGTACATGCGCCCTAACCCACTACTGCACGCGTGTGAATGCTGGCAGGCCTACTACAGCCCGTGTTTACCTAAAAAAACACAAAAATAGGAAAGTTGTCGATGGGACAAAAAGATATGGGTCAGTTAAACTGAAACTCCCAGCCATGCATGGCTGAGAGTTCGTCCAAAACCTTAGCTCCTTCTAGCCTATAAAAGAAGGGGTAGGGGTACCATTTGGAGGAGGAAAATTATAGCGAAGAAACTCTGCCCATTTGCCGAATCCATTTGTCCCAACCCTTTAGCCTTTCCTCAAGCCTAAGGAGAATTAACGCAAAGCAGTTGGAGGACAAAAGAAGAGGAGGAGCCCAGGATCAGGATCAAGGAGCGGTGGCCGGTCTCGACTTTGATTGTAAGTTGATTCATTTTGAAAATAATAAAAGAATACTTTTCCCATCCCAATGCATGAGTTATCTATGATTTGTGTAATTTATGCTTAATTTCTAACCCTCAAGTAGAAAAGTAGCATGCATGCGTAGTGTTTTGTCTTGATTGCAGGTTAACTTTGGAAGGAGCAGTGCAAGTAAGCAGGCAAAGCGCAACAGAGGATCTACACCAAACATCAGTAAAAAGGTTAGTAGTTCCTTTCCATGCATGTATCACGAAAGAGGGGTGTAAGTTTTGGGTGGTAGGATAAAAAGTAATTTCTTTTACAGTCAAAAATCTGCATGCAAGTCTGACCCTAGTTTGCAAGTCTGTAGGGTATTTTTCCCAACAACACCAACCCAAGGAATGTGCCCATTCACTACTCTCATTCCATCAATCTGCACCATTTGTTTATCCGGGTCTCTCTGGCATAGGTATCTAGGAATATCACTATTGGGAACTCAAAGGAACTCACTGCTAGGAAAAACTACCAGGAAAACAATAGAAATCACATGTTGTTACAGTGCACCTCACACAAGAGTTCACTCTTCATACTTAAAAACCTATCTCTTCAATATTTAGTTTCAAAAATGCTCCAGAATTCTCCCTCCATTGTTTCTCTAGCTCTAGTGCTCTTTTTTGTTGTTCTATGCTTGTTGTTTATGCAAAAACATGCCTGTAAAAATTGCCCTCTTTGGTCATATGAATTTCCTTTTCCCCCAAACCAGTTGACTGCTCACCCTTTCCAATGTTGATTTTACTTCAGCCCCATTCTCCCAATAACTATGGGATGTGAATTTTTACACCCACCCTCATACAGGAGTTTAATGATTGGCTTTGGGAACACTCAATCAACAAAATAGAAGGTTATCCCCAATGATAATAAAATTTAGGAAAATGGGTTTGAATTAATACCCATAAATAATTTCCCCCTTGGACCCCTCTTAGACACTCCCTTCTCTTATAGAAAAAATCAACCCTCATCTTTGTCCATGTCCCCCAGTAGCTAGTATCACACATTATTTATTCAAAAATTCAAAAATACAATTTGCATATTACATCGCTTGGCCATGGCCACATTCATATCTACATTATGAATTAATTAAATTGGGGATTATAGTAGGGATGTTAAATTACTGGGAGGCATTGATAGGGGTAATGTACTACTCCCTTTCATAGTTAACATTTTCCATCCATTTTCCTCTCGTTGTCCTATCTTCTGGAAATGGTTGTTACATGTATCCCAAAAAGGTCTATTCCTTCACACTCATCCAAAACTATAGTGACTAGCTTCTATAGATTCCATCTACATAATGACTTCACTCTACCTACTAAATAACCTAATGCATAAATAAACACCCTTATTCCGAAAGGGAAAATCTTTGTGTGGTTGACATTTCGTTCAGTATTTCAAAGTATCCAGTGCTAGTAAAGTTTGGGAGGACTTATCCACTACTATATTGAATGTAAAGTGTAAACTACGGAATCCATGAATGTTAAATATGAAATGAAATTGTAGAAAGTAAATTTCTAAGCTACAGAATTGAAATGAACATGTACTCTAACAAAACACAAAAAACCTACATATCCACATCTCTTGTTCTCTAGAGTGGGGCCCCTCTACAAAACAGGATGTTGGGATCTACTATAGCAATAAACTTCAATTACAACGTAGATAATCTCATAGTGGACATCATGGAATTTGCATAACTGAGTTTTAAAGGATCTCTATTTTATTCTAGAAATCACCAACTTATATCTTGTAAATCATCCCTCTAGTATAAGTGTTGGCCCCCTTATTTATAGAGTTCAGGACATATTTTATGTTAAATTTAATAAAACAAAAACAAAATGAAGTTTTCAACTAAATCCCAAATTCAAGGAATGATCCCTTAAATCGATTACATGATTGGTTGAAAGTGGCCAGAGAGACCACAATCTTGATGGGGAATGCAACCTACTTATTAATGGAGATTTGAATGCCTTTAACCAACAATTAAAACTTGTTCCTGGATCATTTCATTTGTATTTATCAATTCTTGGAGACTAGGGTGAATCAACTTCCTGGGGCACGTGGATCTATAGTAGTGTCTAGGGCACATAGATCTATAGCAATAATTCTGAATTTGAGGGAGGATTCGACCCTTGGATTCTTACGCACAAATCTTCTCTTTGTATTTACATGCTTTGTTTGATATTCCATTGAATTCTCTCTCGATTTCACCCCCAATCTAGTAAATGTGTTGTTGGTATATGTTGACAAGTCCAAATGACCTGTCAATTAGGTAAGAGAAAATGCCCGATGACAGGTCCCAATTAGACCCTCTCTCATTTGGGATTGCAAGTTCTGGCCAAAATGTGGGCTTGGTTGCCACTTAATAGTATTCAAATTCAATCTTGGGGACATGTCGCCCTCCAAATAATTCTAACTAATCCCAAATCTAATCTACTCAAAACAAATTCAAACTATCTATTCTAATCTAAAACATCCTATCATGATCAAGAGAAAATATAACAAGATAGACACATCATGAAATAATATCATTAATTGCAGAAATAATTCACGTCAATCAGAAATATGTTAAAACAATAAGGTTACAAATTAAATCACAAATAGTTGCAGAAAGAACCTATAACATTACCATTGTATCCATTAGAAATCATAAAATCATAAGCATATCAAACAGGAGTAATTTTAAGAACCCCCCATAAATTTATATGTATAATAAATGGGTGAATTCCCATGATACGTAGGAAGATTTGAAAGCTATTTTATCAATAATATAATATGTATATATATAAATTTTTGGCTAATCTTTTACTATTTTATAAAATCTTGGTGAATCTTTCACTAAATTATAAAACCTTGTAAAGCCTTAGTGAATTTTTCATAAAGTATAAAACCATATATAATAATAGGAAAATGTATTCATTAAACTGTAATATACTCATTTTACATATTTGGAAAAAGAAACATAATTTTTCCATCCTCTAGACAATGCTACAAGCATTGGGGTTTGTATTTGTTAAGGTTCTCACTGTACACTCTTGCATATCCCTCTATAATGTTTGATGATATTTTACCACAAAGTTCGTATGTGTTGATCTTGACTGCCACTTATGTCATGAGGATACTATCATTGAGTTTTCATTAGCATAGATCCATCATAAACCTGGTTATATCAAGCATTGAGAGGGATCAACCATTATGTTAATAAGGGTTAACCACCTATGTGGATTAATCCATGCGCAAGGATTGTGCTTGATTGAATCCTAGCTACTAATTCATATGAAGGGAATACCCACCATATATATAAAGCATTTAAAATTTAAAAGAATTTTGTTGTTTTTTTTTTGTTAAAAGGAGACAAGTAAGAAAAAAACAATTATGATGACAAGTCAAAAACATGGATGGAGTAAGAAGAAGAAGAAAATTGCTATACATATTTTAAGGGTGTTTTTTGAGATCAACAATTGAATCTATTATCTACCTTCACTTCTTACATTCATTACTCTCTTCTACATTGGAGTGAATACTTCAATGATTATTGTTTTTATATTTTTCTTATGCACTATTAGCTTACTCTTTTCTATTTACCCAGCATCCTAAGCACTTGGAAAAGAAGAAGGACCACCAGAAATGAGTCATATTTTTAATACCATTACGGATGGGGTAAAAGGTTTAGATAGGACTCAATATTATATGAATTCAAAAATAGCAATTTGTTTCGATTTGTGATTCTAGGTATATATCTATTTCAAAATACAACTCAGCAAAAATAATTTGGAGTTGAATGGTCAAATTCAGCATACATCAATATAATATCATTCATTCTCAGAATCTTGTTCATGTATTGCAGGATATGATGGCATGTGGGTTAATAGGCATGCACATGCTAGAGTTTTATGTGCTTCTATATGGTCAACAAGAGTATGAACTTTACAGGCAGATAATTGTGTTGGTGGCCTCTCAGTTATTGAATTAGTGAGTTAGAAATCATGAACTAGAAATTGCCACAAAAGTACATTTTTTGTCACTTACCAAGATAACTTAAAACACTTGAACTAGAATTTGGACTAGATGATGAACCATAATTAGACTACACCACAAAGAATGGATTCGGATTTAGCTTCAAATATATGATCATTTGATGTAGCTAAATGTGAATATAGAATGAAATGTCCTATGATATCAATGTTATGTGATTGATATGAGATGTGTTTTGTAAATAATTGGAAATTGGTTGTTATGAGTACTTAAATAAACCTATATATATAGTAATAATGACCACAAAAATTAATAAATATTCACTTATGTTTGAAAAATCCCACAAGCGAGTAACTCTAGGTTTGATCCATAGGTTGGCACCTAAATTCTTATGTAACTCGGTTATTACGAATATAAGTCTCCAAAGTATGTAGTCGGTTGCTCTTATTTTGAGTACTTTTGCAATTCTCTTGGCATATAAAGATGGTCCAATCTGGATAACCATGGATAATTGTGGATCTTTTAAGAGTGAAGGCAGAATGAATTTTTATGTTCAAATCAAAGGATATACTTATTGGTTTGTTGATGTAGATTTTGAGCTCCATGGTTTGGATTTTTTCTGCATTCTACTTGGTAGAGTTTTCCTTAGAGGTTATCATATTTACTAACATCCTTGCAGAATTACAACTCCCCTTTTAGGAGCTTCAAGTATGTATTCTACAACACTAGCAATTGCACTTGCCACCAATTATATTCCATCCATGTGTGAAGGTTATTGCATTTTAGTTTTAACACCTGCAATATGAGTGGGAATTAGAAATGTTTTGATTTGCAAAGACCCTGAAACCATTTTTTATATTCCATATAAATCCAGTAAAGAGGTTGAATTAATATTGTTGTTTCATAATCAAGGGTCCATTTTTTGTAAACTTTTAAACAAATTTGGTCCATTTTTTATTTCTTTCAATGGACAGAGTCTACATGGTTGTTTTCTCCCACTAACAAATTTCTTCACAATCAAACGAAGGGTTTGAGATTTTTATGTTTGTAGCTGGAAAGGTGCTATTGCATATTTATACTTGTGTGGAGTATGAGGAAAAAAAATTAGCCCGAAGGAATGCGATATTCTAAATATATGGAAGTATAGACTAGAATTATTGTAAAATACAGTGTTGTAAAAGTTTATGTACCTAATTTGAATATGTATATGCTTATATACTTTATACAAGGATGAAGGATACCATGTTTATATTATCAATAATAAACAATAACGATATTGTCATATTTTTCTATAGCTATATAATTTTTCATCTCTTCTAGTGAGTGATGCAAACATGTTCAACTTCCTTTCTTGGGTGTTCAGTTTCAAATTTAATGAGAAAGGTTTAGTATACATAGAAAACAATGAGGCAGGATTGTGTGTTTATGACTTAAAATGTAGGTTGAGAAGACATTCACTACATTGATTGGTATGTTTGTTACAATAGTATAACTTAATAAGCATAATTGGGCATGGAATTAATCTCTAGTGATTATTCATTTTGATATATGATGACATGGTCCTCACTATATGATGGATGCTAGAGTGGAGAAGGCTTATTCTTGGCTTGGATAAATTGTTGGCCATAATATTCACTTTCTTTTCATAGTTTGGAATTTGTGATTGCTTTAAAAGACAAAAAATACATTTTTTGTTGGGAATATTTAAAAGCAGAAAGATTCATGTATACTTATCCCAATTAGGTGAATACATTTCATTTTGGTCAAATGAAAAATATGGAAAACAATTCAAGAGAGGTAAGGTGTACATCACTTTAAATTGACTCTTCTTGCCTTGTTCAAGGGCCAATAAATCAGAACACGTAGGCAGAGCACTAAACATAGTGACTAAGTTCGGTTTTGTGTCATGGACTTGCATTTCATTGAAGAATTCCAAGGCTTCATGGGGGTGTCCATACTTATTGCATAACCATGGATATTCTTACCTTGTTTTAAATCTGATAGATTAGCACACATGCAAAACACTAAACATGGTGATTGAGTTAGGTTTTACATCATTGACTTGCATTTCATTGAAAAACACCAAGGCTTCATGGGTTTGGCCATTCTTATTGCATAACCATGGATATGCTTACCTTGTTCTAGAGCAAATAAATTAGCATGCATAGGCAAAACACTAGCTAAAGAGTTGGGTATCATCTACAGTTAAATATGACTACATAGTTCAACTAGACACACCATTCCAGGATTCAGTTGCCATTTTGTATACAGTGTGAGTTCGAGAACCTTAGAAAATAAAATATCCCATTGGACATTCATAGTTATTTTCAAAAAGCTATAGATTATATTTTCAATACCTCCAAATATTGTAGTCCATTTAAGGAGCTATAGTGTCTTACATAGTTCCTATATGGTATCATTGAGTTTTTAGCAACATAGATCCATTCATAATCAAGGATCCATTTGTAGTAAACTTTTATACAAATTTGGTCCATTTTTTATTTCTTTCAATGGATAGAGTCTACATGATTGTTTTCTCCCACTAATAAATTTATTCACAATCAAACAAAGGGTTTGAACTTTTCATGTTTGTGCTTGGAATGGTGTTATTGTGTGCGAAGTATGAGGGAAAAAAATTTCTTGAAGGAATACAACATTCTAAATGTATGGTAATATAGACTAGAATTATTGTAAAATACAGTGTTGTAAAAGTTTGTGTACCTGATTTGAATATGTATATAATTTATACAAGGATGATGGAGACCATATTCATATTCTCAATGATAAGCAGTAATAATATTGTTGTATTTTTCTATATCTATAGAATTTTTCATCTCTTCTTGTGAGTGATGCAAACATGTCCAACTTATTTTCTTGGGTGTTCAGTTTCAAATTTAATGAGCAAGGTTTAGTATACATAGAAAACAATGAGGCAAGATTGTGTGTTTATGAATTAAAATGTAGGTTAAGAAGACATTCACTACATTGATTGGTATTTTTGTTACAATAGTATAACTTAATAACAATAATTGGGCATGGAGCTAATATCTATGGATTATTCATTTTGAGATATCAAAACATGGTCCTAACTGTATGATGGATGTTGGAATGGAGAAGGATTATTCTTGGCTTGGATAAATTGTTGGCCATAATACTCACCTACTTTTCATAGCTTGAAATTTCTTATTACTTTAAAAGATGAAAACTACATTTTTTATTAGTAATAGTTAAGAGCACACACTTATCCTAGTTAGGTGAATACATGTCATTTTGAATAAATGCAGAATATGGAAGTCAATGCAAGAGAGGTAAGGTGGAAATCACTTTAAATTGGCTCTTCTTACCGTGTTATAGGGCCAATAAATTAGTACACACATGCAGAGTACTAAACATGGTGACTAAGTTAGGTTGTGTCATGGACTTGCATTTCATTGAAGAATGTCAAAGCTTCATGGGGGTGGTCATTCTTATTTCATAATCGTGGATCTTCTTACCTTGTTTTAGAGCTAATAAATTAACACACATGCAAAACACTAAACATGGTGAATGAGTTGGGTTTTACACCATTGATTTGCATTTCATTGAAAAACACCAAGGTTTCATGGGTATGGGTATTCTTATTGCACAACCATGGATATGCTCACCTTGTTCTAGAGTCAATAAATCAACATGCACAGGGAAAAAAAAAACTAAAAATTTGGGGATCATCTACAGTTAAACATGACTACATAGTCCAGCTAGGCACGCCATTCCATGATTCAATTACCATTTTTTATACAGTGTGATTTTAAGAACCTTAGAAGAGAAAATATCCCATTGGGCATTCATATATATTTTCGAAAATATATAGATTATATTTGCAATACCCTCCAAATATTGCAGTCCATTTAAGGAACTGCAATGTCTTACATAGTGCCTATATGGTATTATTTTATTTTCTTTAACTAAGTTAACCAATAGAATGCAAGCATGCCTAGGAAGAAACCTAACGTTAATTTAATTGGTATTTTGATAATTATATTCTATGAAATATTAATCTATGCAAATTTTGTGAAGCAATGTGTTTTAAGAACTCATCTAAAACACTAGAATCCACTTTTACCAAAGTGGTATCTATCATGGTGTTTTTTGAGTTAGAGGCAATAGAAGGTGGCCTTGCTTATCGGTGATTTTGGACAAGTGATTGTACCTTTGCTAAGACCTCCTCCTTCTTTGCTAACTCCTATTGCAGATGTTCCATCATCTGAGTGAGTTTATCTTCTTTCCATCTATCCAACTGAATGATCTTCTCACCAAGGTCTACAAGCTATGCTATGTGTTTTTCCCAATATATCATGGCTTGGTGATGGTATCTTGGTTTTCTTAAAACTTCTTATTGAAAAATGAAAAAACAATTGGCAGGGGTCTTAAGGTTCTTCTACATCTCCACCATCCTCTTGTTGAACATCTTGACCTACTCTTTCAATTTATCATTCTCTTCTTGAATCTAAGCGTTGTTGGCCCTTAAGTCTTCTTGTTATCATAGGATTTGTACTTGTGCAAATCCCACTAAAATATCCCCAAATCTTGGGTAACAATGGAAGAAAATACCATTGTCACCTTAGTATGATCTTCCCTCTTTTTTGTGATGGAAGAGGTCTGCCACAAGGGAGGCTTCCTTGGTGACCTCAAGGGATCAAATAGAAATTTTAGTAGCCAATCCTACCAACCCCTATCTTGATCACCGAATGGTTGGTCTAGGTTAGGGAAAGAGAATAGGTTTGAACATTATTTGGCACCTTCCTGGAACAAGAACACTTTGCAACATATATATAACAACTTCCAAGCTAAAGTATGCAATATAGACCTATTTTAGACACTCTACAAGTTAGATTGATATGGTTATCACAAATTGCAGCAGTAAATCAGTCTTATAACAGCAATAATTAATTTGTAATAACAACATTAATTAGTTCTCATAAATACCACAATTCACCATGAAAATTAAGCATACAACTAATAGAACATTATCCAATTGTTAGAGGTAATTTCTAAGTGGGTTAGGCCACCTTTATATGAGTGTATGCAACAATTTATTGTGAGTTTATATGGTTGTAGCAAACTTTTATAATAGCGGCAAGAAATATGGTGAGTTTTCTAGGGTTAGATTTAGAATAGTCAATAGAATGCTTGAGAGTTTTGAGAGAGAGGTTTTATCAATCAATTCACCACAAGAGTTGATTTAATATTAGTTCCTTTATAGGGTTATGGAGTCTCAAATACAACTGAGCTTGACGATTGATCTACTTGAAACCAAGTTGTGGGATCTAAATCTTAAGGTGCAAGCAAATTTGGGCCTTAGGATTTAGATATTGAGTAGAAGGAAGTCTAGAGTGAAAGCACATTTAGGCCCTAGAAATTGTTCCTCCCTTATTCTAGCTTCAACTAGGTCAAAGATCAATTATCTAGGGATAAAATCCTAAAGTGATAGCACTTTAGGGATTTAGGGTTCTAACCCTAGCAAGGCTAATTAATCAATTTTAGACAAATAAGTCCTTGTGATAGGAAGAATCACTTATGTTCCTCTCTTAGGGTTTCAATAAATAAGACTTATTGCAACAAAACGACAATTTCACCATAAACATCAATAGCATAAACAAGAATTGCAGAAATTTACTTAGTTCATCCAAGAAACCAAGAGAATTTCACCCTAATTGCAGAAATATCCATCCAAAATCAGGGAACCATCCATAAAATATATTTTCTAAGCATAGTGCATAAGAGAGAAAGAGCTAGTAACCCTTAAGAGCCAAAAATTTCAGGAGTATCACCTTGCAATGGTGAGGAATGATGATGATAAAAATGAAAGTGAGGGTATCCTTTTTATATGAGGATACCCTAACACATTTGTCCACATAACATAACACAACAATGTTTTAAGTGGGCCCGAACCCTCATTTAACCCTTTAAAAATACTAAAATGCATAAAATAAATCAAAAGAGTCCACATGTGTGACACGTCAAGCCCTCTTTGACAAGGAAGATGCCTCCAAATTCCATGTGGCACCAATACAAAGAAAGGTGGGAGAAAGAGATGCCTCTCTTCAACCCAAGTAATGCGAACCATCCATGTGTGCACCAAACCCTAATTGTGTCATACCCTAGAAGGTGACATCATCCCCAAAATAGGGTTAACATCCAAGATCTAGGTGTTGTGTCTAGGTCCTGGGGAACTGCATCTTTAATTTTTCATGTCTTTGATTTTCTATTGTTGCAACATCCTTAATCTTGGTGAATAATGGGCTTTGGGGTACTCTACCAATCCCATGGGATTCCATCCCATACATGTGCCATCATGACTGAATATGTTGATACCAAGTCGATATGTCCATTGCTCAAGGTTCTGAGGATGTGAGAGTTGATGTTTGAGGGGGGGTGAGTTAGTGGATGACTTAGTGCTCTCCATCACATGTGCCAAGGTCCTATGAATAAAGGCACAACATCCTGGGTAAGCCTAGGATGTCCCTCAAGGAACCATGCCAAGGCCATAGAAAACAAACCAAAGTGTAAAACAAGGTTAGCTAAGGTTCATAAGAAACATTAGTCCTTAAAGCATGCAAAATAAACTACAACTTAAGATATAATCTATGTAATACAATTCACCTCAATATCACCTTCAAGCATCACACCAGTCAAGTACCCCATATGAGTTGACAATTTTAAGTATGGGAGGGCCTTCATCCAACCCTATTAGGTATACCACCTAGACAAGAAATAAAATAACTCAGGTAGAGGGATAGGTCTTAAGAGTAACAGGAAACAAAGAATCCATTCAAGAGTAAGTGTGATAGTGATATGGTTTTAGGGCTTACTTCATGGCTCATGGTTTCATTAAATCCATTTCTATGAGCGCCTTTGTGGAGGGTGCACTTACTCTTGAGTTACCCCATATTTAGGTGTTATTTTTTCCAAACCCCTTTATCAACCATCTTCTAGCCCCCTTTTATAAGGTTTCAAGCTATAGCATTGTTATTTTGGACCAAGGAAAGAACTGAAAGGGTAGAGATTGAGTTTGGACTGGCTTTTTTAGTCCTTTTTCCATCATTCATTTCTTTCTTTCTTATTATTTTAATAGCAGCTACAATCAAGCTCTGGGCCTTCATCCTCTCTTCTCATCAGAGATTGGACCATGACCTATTGCAGAAGTTTAGTACATTATGAGAGGCTCTGGAATGGAAAGTGTTAAGTATGGTGAGTAATGGAATGTTACCCTTGTGAGGGTCCCCCAGTAGTACCCCTTTTCCTGGGTGGTGACAACACGGGACTAGAGCATATAATCTGACCACCAAGATGAAACAAGACAATTGACGCAATTCCCAAACCAGTGATCCATTATCCAACTTCAACCAAAGATCCTCATCCACATGCCCAACAAATTAAGCACAACACTTTGCATAAAATAAGGACTAATATACCTCATGGTGATGATGGCTTACCATCTCCCGCACTTTGGGTTGCTTGGATTTGATGAGCCTTGGTTGACCTATAGATATAAAGGTGAATAAGGGGGGTTTTGGGGATACCATTTATGGACATGTTGATCATCATCATGGTCAGGATCATGTTCTCCATTGCAGGCCACAAGACATGATCTCCTCTAGTTACCCATAGGCATGGGGGGGTAACATATGGCTCCAACATGGGGACATGTGCTCACCATAGAACACATGAGAACCTAAACATATCTAGTTGTCCAAGACCTACAATCATGCAGCCACTTCAAATGACAACACCCTTTAGAAGTATCTTCTAGTGGATGTGATCCATCGTTGTTAGTGATAAATCCAAAACATGCTCAAAAGAAAAAAAAATCACTAAGCTAGAAAATGTAAAAGAAATGATATTTAATGATTAAGTGTAATCTCCTAACATGTATGCATTATATACAAATGATAATTCAATATATACAATAAGATGCACACTATACTAGCATGAATGCATGATGCAACATATATACAAATGAAATACATAATACAAATGCCCTACCTACACTAATCTATGTTAGCATCAAGAAATCAAGTCTCTTCCCCATGATGGGGATTGAGAAGGGATCCACTAATGGGTAGTGGGAATCTCCTTCCTTGCAATGTGGATAGGTAGTAGGAATCATTGACAGACTTCTATTCAATTATGTAGGGGCCAAGACAAGATTTTCCAAACTCCTTTCATGTATCAAGCTAGCTTTTCCTTGTATCCCACTCTATAACCAATTATCCTTGTGTGTAATCCCCTCCCTTGAGTTCAAGTGTTTCTTGAATTACCTTGGTACATTACTTTGAGGGAGGGGGTTGGGATTATGTTGTAAGAATATCTTATTGGCTTGGTCTAATCAACAACTCTTGATCACCCTTGTTTAATATTGTGATAGAGCCAACTTCCTTGTATTTGTAATTGTCTAGTTTTTGTTGATAATCCTCCCTTTTAGGCCATACTATATCATCAAAATATTCTTCTTGGGCTAAAGGGAGGTCATTTGGGAATAATTCTGGGGGAGATTCCTTGAGCTTCTTAGGGATCAACTCCTTAGTTTCAGGATCAAGGTCAATTTATTCAATATGATCCCTTGTCATTGGTAATTTGGGTAGGAGAGAATTAGTTCCATCATCCATGGGTATAGTAGCACAAGTTAAATCCATGTGTAAAGTACCACCCAACATTGAAACAAACTTCCTAGACAAGAGAATTCCCCAAACATCTGGGACATATTTGACCACAATGTCCATCAAGAAAAATATCTCGGGATATCGGCTAAGGCGGACCTTCAAGTTTTCTATCACAACATGTGTGGGAATAGCCCTGGATTCAATCCCATAGACATTTTTGTAAGGCCTTGTGACTTCCAAACCTAATTGTCTCTTCACTTTCAAGGCCATGAAATTTGCACCTGCCCCTGATTCAAGCATACAATTATTCAAGTATTTATTGTTCATTTGCAAGGAAATGTATAAAGGTGGGTGCTCATCATAGTGTGGTATGAAATGGTTTTCTTGCAACATTATGGGAGGGTCTGAAAGTTCACCTTGTATTCTAAAGAAATCCTTGACTTTGCTTCTCATTGAAGGAATATTAATGATATTTTTTAGGAGTACAATTACATTTATCTTTTCCAAGACTCCATTTATATCAATATTCAAGTCTATGTCACTAGTCTTTGGGAAAGTGGAACTAGGAGGAAGATTGTTTGTTGGTGGTGGAGAAGCTTTTGGTCGTGGGAACCTAGGGTCACTCAGAGGATCTTAAGGTGCACTTATTTTTCTTGTGTACACTTGTAACTCTTTATTCCTAATATTCTCCCTTGATTCCTTGTCTATTTTGTTTATGATTTCCATCCTAGCCCTCGTGGTTGCTTCTCTCTTGTCTTCCTCAAGTTGTTATGGTGTGATATTGAGGCACTCTTGAGGATATATGGAAAAGATAGATTTTATGGTATAAAATACATTCATATGATCAAGTTCCCCATTATTCCTTGGGAATTCATGTTCCCAATGTGAATCCCCTCAAGGTAGGAACCAACGAGTCTCTTCTTGACTTATAACATTTGAAGGATCTAGAGTGTTAGGAACCCTTTGTTCATTTGGGGCCCTTGGATTCCATGATTGAATTGATATTTTAGGTTGGCCCCTAAAAGGAGGCTTGGTGGCTTGCTGGTGTGCACTCTCCAATTTAGTTATGTTTTTCATCATTAGGCTTTTATTCTTGGCGAGGTCAATTATTACTTCTTCAATCTTTTGTGCCCATGGAGCTCTAATATATTGAGTGGGCTCAACATTGTATAATGTCCTTGGTTTGGTTTCAGCCTTTGATCTTGGGGAATAGAAATGTTTGTTGATATGTTTTCACGCATCAAATAGAGACCAAAAAACAATTTCCTTCAAACTTTAAAAGTTCTAAAGAATCTTCAATCATTGATCATGAATACCCAACAAATTTCCAATCAGCTTCAGTTCTCCGGTTATTCATAATAAAATAATAACAGAGATGGTTCTTAATTAAAACAAAAGAGAAATAAAACAAAATATATTAAAGGAATAAAAACTCTTATGTATATCTTCTCACTAAATAGCCCTATGTCTCAGCTCTACTCAACACTTTACAGAATCCAAAATAGAGTTCATATGCCAAAGATATGTCATTTTTTCTCTGACATAATGTTGCCACATACTTAGCCAATTTTCATTATTTCCACTTTACTCTCCTTCCTCACTATTCTCCATACTTAACCATTTCCACATTTAACCATTTCCATACTTAACCCATTTCCATACTTACCCCATTTTTATTTTCATTCTCCACTTAGTTAATTTTCATAATACCCACCACTTGGTCATTTTCATAATTCATTTCCACCTTCATTTTCATAATTCATTTCATTTTCCATGTCCACTTATTCATTTCTATTATCTTTTCCATTTTCACTCTCCATTTTCCATTTACCATTTTACTTTTCCTATTTCCTTTTTTCCATTTTCCATTTTTCATATTTTCATTTTCTATATTTTCACAATTTCTTACCACGTTTTACTCTTCTTGCACTTAGTTGTTTTTACGCCTTGCGGGAGTGAAACATGCCCCAAACCCGCATATCCCTAGGTCTACAGACCCTCAATCGCACTACCCTCAAATTGCACCTCTTACCTCCCTCTTAGCTCTGCATCCTCTAGAATGCACTTTTTACCACACTTTTTACCCTTTAATACTTAGTCACTTTCTTGAAATGTGAATGTGGGACTATCCCATTTACCTTTTTCTCATGTCTTCAGACTGCAATTCAGCATTCACTATAATGCACTCCCTTTTCCCCTTTTTTCACGTAACTCCATGAACCCTTCATTTTAATTTTTTAATATTATTTCATATCCTAAGTTTATTCCCCTTTTTTTTGGACTTACCATATTGGGAGATGTGGTAGTGAGGTGGACCCACCCCTTAATAACATGTGGCAATGACATGGACCTACCCACAAGTTACACACAATAGGTGACTGGGTGGTGATTGTATGTGACATGTCAGAAATTCACAGGTTGACTGGGCAGTGACTAAGTGACCAAAATATTGTCAAGACATTAATTTTTCTAAGGTACGAGAGATGCACTAAAGCTTCCATAAGTCCTTCTATTTCATACATGAATGTAACAAAGGATTATACATTATAAGCACTAAATTATCCACCACCACAATTCATGTGGGACAAAAGAGAGAGGAATTAAATCAAAGGCTAAGATTGATCCATGAACCAAATCGACGGTTGTTGAACAACGATCTTCCAGAGCTTATAACCCATGATCTAAATATTTTTTTGGGGAAAGTGATACCTCATTGGAAAGGTAATTTTACAAGGAATACAATGGGACAAGTTTCAATGGATGAAATTGGCCATAATTGTTCCAAAAATCAAAATATCAGTGAACTCACTTTTCATGACTTGCTGAGAAATTTGGTTGGAACCTCGATTTCCCAAGGCTATAAGTTGAGATCCAGACCTCCAAATTTTTCTCAAGAAGACTCGTTAGAAATATTTAATGATGGATATTATCTATAGAATGTTTTTTCATGGCTGAAAAGTTAATTATCATTCTCATAAAATTAAAAGACATTTCGCCTTTTTTCAGACAGACAACTTCAAGTTTTGGAATTGAAAATTTATTAAATGTCTTTTATAAAGGGATAAAGTGGGTCCTACTTGGAGGCATGAATTCCAATGACATAATTTCATTAATGAGAATTTAATAAAGCATTAATTCCAAAAATAATATACACATGGAAACTTCTCGAAGAATAGAAACCCTAAATACTTCAAGAAGAATTGGAAGCAGATTTAAAAGGGAGAGAACACCATCAAAAAAAGGGGTTAGAAGATCATATCATCAAGAGAGGTGAGATCATAAAAACAACATTGTTCATCCTTTAGTACGTAGCTGAATTTCTCATCTACAAATACAGATCTCCATTTTCTTACTTCTTCTACTACACAATTTATCCCAAGGCTTTGTGTTTGTATGTCTGAGACTGAGCATAAGGCCGAGTTTTTGAGTGTTTTTCTTTTATTCTTAGAGGTATCTTCCTAAAATATCAATGGGAGTATTTTTACAACCATATATATGACTTATAATGTAATCCAAGGTTATCTAATAGATTCATGGAGGTTTAGTTCTTGCATTTGGCAGGATTTATTTATGAGCATTAGTCAATCAGTTCACTGAAACATTATGTAATATGAAATATCTTTGAACTGTAATGAAATCCTGAGAGAATTATTTCGAGGCATAAATTTAATGATTTTTCGGACTTTGATATTTCTGAGTATGATAATTTTGGAGTGTACTCATCATATTTTTTTCAATTTTAAATGCAAAATCATTTAAAGTTCTCTGAAGTGATCAACCCCATTTCACTTTTTTTCTTGTGAGGAAACATGGATGTATCTTCTGCTTGAACATGTTTCAGAGGCATGTTATAATGAAGCCGAGCATATATTCATTTTTATATTGAATCCATTCTTTATATTTTTCTTTTTAAGAAGTTGCTTGGTCCACTTCCAAGAAAATATCGCACTTAAGGAGAAATTTGGTTATCAAGAACCTTTTTATATAAAAACTAAAGCAATAAATAATTATGAGTTTGTTGTTTAGTATTCTCCCATTTTACTATCCAATCCAAGAATACCAAGCTACATATTTTAGACTATAACAAAAGGAGTACGACCTCTTTAAAAATGCAGGGGGATTTTCTCCTCACGATGTTATCTTAAATACTGTAAAATACTCTTTTAGATCAAGATTTTTGGTGACTCCATTGGGGACAATTTATTTCAAGGTATATGAGGCTTTGTTTCAAATTTGATTGAGGATCTAGAGTCTCCATGTTTCAAAGTTTCGAAAAGAATTTTCAAGAAGATTGTTACTTGTTATAGATGCACGGGGTTTATAAAAAGCTTATTGATAGATATTTGAATGACCTCAAAGATAATGTTCTTGGATATTTGGATACAATTCAAATACCAAAATATTTGAAGAGCCAAGAACCATCAAATATTCGCGAGGATGAACTCTCCATTGAAATAATTCTTAAATTTCGTTGCAACTCCATTGGAAATATTCAAGAATCTCAAGAAAACCACCATGGTGGCTCCACCAAAGAATTTATTTCATGTTGTGATGATCATTTTCCTTCTCCACCAAGCCCATCAATGGATTTACAAGACACATTAAAAGGAATAGGTGCCCAAAGAAGGAGGTGGTTGCATAGAACCCCTTTAAATCTACAAGAATTGGATTTTCAAATGCCAGACATTTCTATTAAAAAATTTCCCATATTCTTTGGGAACACTTCAAAGGATGCAAAGAAGAATTTATTAAAATTCAAAATCACATGTGATGTTTTCAATATCTATGAAGATATTGTTACATGCCAATTATTTTCACAAACTCTAAATGGGAATGCTTGTGAATGGTTATTTTCATTGTTTCCTGGGACCATTACTAGTTGGGATGTGTTGGAAACTTCAATTGTTGAAAAGTTTCTCCCAATAATGCACCCATATTCCCTTTATGGTGTTTTCAATGTTGTTTCCCACCCACCCTCTCCCATACTAACACAAGACAATGAAGTGAGTGATTTGGAAGAAAAATATAATCAAAGATTGGAATTTTTTTTTGAATCAAGTCATATTGTTCAAACTGAAAATGAGAATTTCAATTTTCAAGTGCAAGATTTAAGTTTCTTATATACTCCATATGAAGATCTTTCGGGTGGTAAGTTTTATAATGAAATTGAGGAGTCTCCACCAAATGTACAATAAGATTTCAGACAACAAGCTCGTGTGGAAAATATTGCAACAGATTTGCAATGGCCACATCTTAATGATGAAAAGTCACAAGAACATTTGCAGCAAGAAGAATTGGAGGAAGAAATTAATCTTCAGAACAATGATGTGCAATATTTCCATTTCATGAATGAAGAATGATTTCAAGACATTGTCAGTGAATCAAGAATCTTGGATGTGGTTGGGGATAAGGAGAAAGATGAAAATATTTTCAAATTGGAAACTGCTCATCCAAATAAAGATTGCAACACTCCTAAGCAATCAGGAGTTGATTTTATTGAATCATGGTTCCAAAGCATTGTTGGTCAAGCAATGCAATTAGATTTTGAGCACATCTGGCTCAGTTTTTATTCAATACACTTTGGACATGCTCTTGACTCCTTGATAACAGCCCTGATATGTTCCCCAACTCTATATTTTATTCCACGGATCAGTTGGATGTTTGAATGGCTCCATTGGAAATATACTTACACTTGAAAAGTGTCCCTTTCCTCTAAATAGGTTAGGGTAGGTAGATCTTGTATGTACATAATTTATTTCTTAAGTCCATGTTTTGCATAAGAAAGTAGTTGCTAGATGGAGATAATCTTTGAAGATGACTCCATAACCCAATAGAGAAGGAAGTTGGACCAGGATTATGGATTCTCAACAACTCACAAGGGGTTATTGTCCCACAATTGGAGCCAGATGTTGATTTGTTTTCACACATCGATAGAGACCAAAAAAAAAAATTCCTTCAAACTTGAAAAGTTCTAAATAATCTTCAACCATTGATCGTGAAGACCCAACAAGTTTCCAATTAGCTTCAATTCTCTTGTTCTTCATAATAAAATGCTAACATATATGGTTCCTCATTGAAACAAAATATATTAAAGGAAGGAAAACACTTATGTCTATCTTCTCACTAAATATCCCTATGTCTCAGCTTTGTTCAACACTATACAGAATCCAAAACAAAACTCATATGCTCAAGATATGTTATTTTTCCCCCACATATTGTTGCCCCATACTTAGCCAGTTTTTCCTCTTTCCACTCTACTCTCCTTCATCACTATTGTCCATACTTAACCATTTCCACATTTAACCATTTACATACTTAACCCATTTCCATACTTACCCCATTTTTATTTTCATTGTCCACTTAGTTAATTTTCATAATTCCCACCACTTAGTCATTTTCATAATTCATTTCCACCTTGATTTTCATAATTCATTTCATTTTCCATGTCCACTTATTCATTTTTATTATCAATTCCATTTTCATTCTTCATTTTCCATTTACCATTTTACTTTACCTATTTCTTTTTTCCTATTTCCTTTTTCCATTTTTCATTTTTCATATTTCCATTTTCTATATTTTCACAATTTGCTACATTGAGGCTCACATAGGTCCTTCTATTTGATACATGAATGTATGGGATGAGTATACATTATAAAAACTAAATTCTCCACTACCACAATGCATGTGGGACTAAAGATAGAGGAATTAAATCAAAGGCTAATATTGATCCATGAACCAGATCGATGATTGTTGAACAACGATCTTCTGGATCTTATAACTCATGATCCAGACATATGTTTCGAGAAAGTGATACCTAGTTGAAAAGGTAATTTGATAAGGAAGACAATGGGAAAGTTTTAAATGGATGAATTGGCCATAAATATTACAAAAATTAAAATATCAGTCAACTCACTTTTCATGACTTCCTAAGAAATTTGTTTGGAACCTCGATTTCCCAAGGCTATAAGTTGAGAAACATACCTCCAAAGTTTTCTTGAGATGACTCATTATAAATATGTAATGATGGATATTATCTCTAGAATGGTTTTCATGGCTGAGAAGTCAACTATAATGCTCAGAAAATTAAAATAAATTCCACCTTTTTTTTTTTAGAAAGTCAACTTCAATTTTTAGAATTGAAAATTTAGTAAATGTCTTTTATAAAGGGATAAAGTAGGTCCTACTTAGAGGCATGAATTCCAATGACCTAATTTAATTAATGAGAATTTAATAAAGAATTAATTCCATAAATAAGATTCACATGGAAACTTCTAGAATAATAGAAACCCTAACTACTTCAAGAAGCATTGGGAGCATATTTAAAAGGGAGAGAACACCATCAAAGAAAGGGGTTAGAAGTTTAGAGTATCAAGAGAGGTGAGATCATTATAATAGAATTGTTTAGCCTTTAGTACGAAGCCAAATTTCTCATTTGTAAATACATATCTTCATTTTCTGACTTCTTCTGCTACACAACTTATCTCAAGGATTTGTGTTTGTATGTCTTAGACTAAGAATAAGGCCAAGTTTTTGAGTGTTTTTCTTTTATTATTCCAGACCTATTCCTAAAAGATTAATAGGATTATTTTTACAGCCATATATATGAATGATAATGTAAGCTAGGGTTGTCTAATAGATCCATGGAGGTTTAGTTCTTGCATTTGGCAGGATTTATTTCTGAGTGTTAGTCAATCAATTTACTAAAATGCTTTGTAATATGAAATATCTTTATTGTAATGAACTCCCCGAAGAACTATTTTGGGGCATAACTTTAATGATTTCTCGGACTTTGAAATTTATGAGTATGATATTTTTGGAGTGTTCTCGTCATATTCTTTTCAATTTTAAATGCAAAATCATTTAAATTTCTCTGAAGTGATCAACCCCATTTCAATATTCTTCTTGTGAGAAAACATGGATGTATCTTATGTTTGCACGTGTCTTAGAAGGATGTTATAATGAAGTTGATCATACATTTATTTTGATATTGAATCCATGCTTTATATTTTTATTGTTAAGAAGTTGCTTGGTCCATTTCCAAGCAAATGTTTCACTTAAGGAGAAATCTGGTTATCAAGAACCTTTTTTGTATAAAAATTAAATCAATAGAGAATTTGGGTTTTGTTTTTTAGTATTCTCCCATTTGAAAATCCAATCCAAGAACATCGAGCTACATCTTTTAGAATATAATAGAAGAGTACCACCTCTTTAAAAATGCAGGGGGGATTTTATCCTCGTGATGTTATCTTAAATATTGTGAAACGATATTTTAGATCAACAAGGTTCTACCTTACAAGATGAAAGATTAGCCATAATTATTGCAACCATTTCTTGGGACTCTTCAATGGTATTTAGAGCCTTGTCCTTGAGAAAGAACCCAAAGTGTCCTAGGAAGAACTTGATGTAGAGGAAGAGAAGGTGTTATTTTCTAGGGTGAAGGTTGTTAGGTATCTGTTGGAGAAACTTTTCAAACTTGGCATCAAAATATTTAACAATTTCATTATCTATATTCTTTATTTCAATAAGTTGCATCGACAATAAGTTAGGATCCTCCTTAACACCCAATCTCCTCATAAAGGTCTCCTCAAATTGATTAATGGTATTGATACTTTTTCTAGGGAGACCATTGTACCATCTTCTAGCTTCATTGGTAAATTTAGTGGATGAGAAGAGTTTCATCACTAAATCTTCAGTGTCATCACTTACGGGATTGAGTTGGAAGAAGGCCCAAAAATTTTCCATGTTCTCTTTAGTAGTTGTCACATCATTACCAAAAAAATTGGGCAACCATTTTTCAAAATTAAGAGGCATTTGTCGAGGGTATCCAGGGATAGTAGACATGTC
The DNA here is from genome assembly GCA_900067695.1 of Picea abies. NCBI lineage: Eukaryota > Viridiplantae > Streptophyta > Pinopsida > Pinales > Pinaceae > Picea > Picea abies. The sequence goes on from CBVK0100311869.1 coordinate 29,604, forward strand.
TAAAGGCTTAGAGATATTGGATACCCAATGCTTTTGAGCCATCTAGATAGAGGAAGGTTTCCACCAAATAAGTATTTTACTACAGGTGTGTTGTGAGGAAGCCTTCTCTTGTAGGTCTTATGAGGGTTAGTGTACCTACTTGAGCTTTGTGGAGTCGCCATATGGTCCCTCTAGGATTATCAAAGGAAGGTGAGGGAACTACCCTTAGTGGAGTCTTCAAGTAAACTTTTAAGATAAGGGCTTAGAGAGAAGTTTACCAAAGATATGTCATTGAGGAGAATGGTGCAATCCTCCCCGACAATGGCAACAAAATTTTATCACAGGACATGTACTTGTGCAAATCCCACCAAAAGATCCCCAAATATTGTGTAATAATGGAAGAAACTACCATTGTCACCTTAATAGGATCTTCTCTAGTTTTAGTGATGGAAGAGGTCCACCACAAAGGAGGGTTCTCCAATGACCTCAAGGGGTCAAATAGAAAAATCAATAGCCAAGACTACCTCCCCCTATCTTGATCACCAAATGGTTGGTCTATATTTAGGAAAGAGAAGAGGTTTGAAGATGATTTGGTATCTTCCTAGAACAAGAACACTTTGCAACATATATATAACAACTTTCAAGCTAAAATATGCAATAGAGACCTCTTTTAGACACTTGACAAGATAGATTTATATGGTTGTTGCAAATTGCAGCAATAAACTAGTCTTATAACATCAATAAGTAATTTGTAACAACAACAGTAATTAGTGCTCATAAATACCACAATTGACCATGAAAATTACGCATACAACTAATAGAACATTATCCAATTGTTAGAGGTAATTTCTGAGTGGGTTAGTGATCTGGATTTTATGGGAAGAACGAAATGAACAAAGATTATTATTATTATTGACACAAATACACAATGAACAATAATAGATATAAAGTAAAATTGAATTCTATTCAATAAAGAAATATGTTGAAACTGTAAAATGCAGACTGAAAACAAGCTTGCTAGAATGGTAGTGTCTTATCTCTGAGAAGAGATGTGACGATTGCGCTCATTCGCAAGAAGATGAGTACAATGAGGCTCTAAAATCCTTTTTACAATAAACATGAATGCTAAAACCCTAGACATCCAAAAACATAACCCTAGAAAATGAAGCGCCAAAAGTCATGTGGGACCCATTGGGGTAAGTTGGTACATCAACTTCTTGGGGTCGTAACGTTTGCATACAAAGTTTGTTTTAGGTACACGATAGCCCGTTGGAAAGGTCTATCTGAGGACTACACATTATGTTGTCACGCTCTAACTTCTTTAATATTTTAAGTGTGGTGAGTCCTAAAAACGTTGTTTATGGCCTCAAAACGGCCCTGGAAGTTCAGGACCTGAAGACTAGGAAAAAACTGCCAAACTGAAAAATTGGCAAGATGATCTAGTTGGAATATATGGGTGGCCACTGATATCCACCTGGATCAATCCTCCTCCCTTAGGAAGTAATGGTATCCATTGCATTGATTTCCCACATTTGATGAGGAAATTTCTGTTGAATTTGGCCTTGGGCGAGCCACTTGCCTTGGTGCAGGAGCTGCCCTACTTTGACAACCCTATAAAGTTGGATCCTCTGATGGTGAGTGCCCTTGACCCGTGTGTCCACGATATGATCATTGGATGCTTGTTCCATATAGTCAGGGTTTATCTCTATTGGTGTCAATTTGTCTACTATCTATGAGGTGTCCAATAATGGTGGAAAATATGACCTATGGAGATCCACATTGAACACTGGGTGCAAGCCAAGGAAGGGGGGAATGTTGAACTCAAAAGAATTGTTTCCCACATCCTTGGTGATGGTGTAAGGTCCATAATGGAGTGGATGAATCTTCCAATGGGTCCCTTTAAGGCGTTCTTTCTACAAGTGCAACCAAACTTTGTCTCCCACCTTAAACATATCTGGAATCCGGTGTTGATCATGGTGTTGCTTGTACTTGGCATTGGACTTCTGTAAAATATCTTGAACTTATTGGCAGATGTGATGGATCCACTCAATGAACCAAGTGGCTTTGTCAACTTAATTTTGAGCATGGGATGAGTCTACCTAGGTGGCCACAAGGGGTAGTACAACATCCATGGGACCCAATCATTGACATCCCAACCCCACTTGAAAGGGATTGTGGTTGGTTGAGCTATATATGACTCTGTTGTAGTTGTGTTGAACATAGGGAAGACTCTCATCCCATGTGCGGGGATGCTTGGAATTGTACATATGCAGAATCTACATGATCATCAGGTTGACTACCTCGGTTTGGCCATTCGTCCGGGGGTGGAAGGAAGTGGATTTGGTGAACTTGATGTCGAGAAGTGACCAGAATGTGTTGAGAAATTAGTTGTCCCGATATGAGATAGCAATTTTTGGTATCCCAAAATGTACCCACACTCATTCAAATAAGATCTTGGTAGTGGCCTCAGTTGTAATTCTCTTCTTGCAGGTAGTTAGAATCATCATCCTGGAAAAGCGATCAACAACCACAAAAACACAGTCATTTCCCTGCTTGGTGGATGGAAGGCCTGACATGTAGTCCATTGAGATGGATTACCAGAGCCTGTCAAGAGTAGGCAAAGGGGTGTATAGGCCTTTTTTCATAGTGGTCAGTTTGGAAATAGTGCAAGACGTGATATACTTGTTGACATCATGTCGAAGTTTCAACCAGTAGAAATGTCATTGTAACATTGCCACTGTCTTTTCTATGTTGAAGTGTCCTTCCACCCGAGTGTATTTGGATTCCCAAATCATCTTCGCTCGCTCGCATGATGGAATGCAGAGATGGCCCATATGGGACAACAGTCTGTCTTGAAGATGGAAATTAGTGACAGTTTGCGCCCAACATTTGATAGGTGGTAGAAAAGTCGGGATCTTTCTCATAGAGGTGGGGTCATCCGGAGGTCTCGTGGTTGTAAAACTCTAGCACCATGGTGAGTGTCGTGAATGGAGGTCGGCTGAGGCAATCAACAACACGGTTATTACTTTATGTCTTATACTTGATGTTGAGGTGGAATTGTTGCAAGTATGTGGACCACTTCTGATGGTGGTCATTCTGCAATTTTCCTTGTGTTTGCATGAACTACAATGGCTTATGATCAGTGTGGATAATTGTCTCCTTCCATAGAATGTAATTCCTCCACTGGCGCCAGGCTTTCACAATGGAGTACATTTCTTTGTCGTAAGTAGGGTACTTACTGACAACATCTGATAGTGTCTCACTACGATAGGCCACGAGGTGGCCATGTTGAGTGAGAATTGCACCCACAACATAGTCAGAAGCATATGTCTTGATCTCAAAGGGTTGTTGCAGGTTGGGTAATGAAAGAATTGGATATAAGCACAAGTGTTGCTTCAAATCATTGAACGCTTGTTGAAATTCCCCACACAATTTTTTCCTTACCACCACCCCTAGTTACTTGGCTGAGGGCCCATGCAATATGGGAGAATACCAACACGAACCTGTGATACAAATTGGCAAGGCCTAAGAATCTTTGAAGCTCAGTGAACATGGTTGGGGCTAGCCATTCATGGATGACTTGTATCTTGGTTGGATCCACATGCACACCATGCTCATCAACAATGTAGCCTATGCACTGGACCTTGTCCATGTCGAAGGACCATTTTTCCAAGTTGGCATATATCTTGTGTTGTCAAAAAGTGTGCAGACCCTGTTGAATATGATGCAAGAATTCCACCCAAGTCTTGTTGTAAATGAGGATTTCATCCAAATACAACTCTTGTCCACGCAACTCTTGTCCCCACAATGATATGGGACCATCGATCTCCCAATCTTGATGGTACTATTTGAACTGATGAATCAGATATGCCCTTTCCAAATCCACAGACCAGATTTGCTCCTCCTAAATCAACAAATATGATCTATTCGCGACTCCAGACTTCGGGGTTTTGAAATCTCAAACCCTACTTTCTTTCGTACTTCAAACTTCCAAAGTTGACGATCTGCAAACACTTGTCTTGTTAAATCAACAGTCCTAGTTCGACTTCGGGTGTTTGACCTTTCAACTCAGATCAATGGTCTTGTGACCCTCTTCTCGATCGACGGTCGAGATCTCCTTTGAGTCTTCGGACTTCTAAGATCTCAAATCTCAAACTTCACCCTTTTTCCCAATGGCTTTTATTTGAAGGCTATAATCCACTGACACGTGTCCTCCTCGGCTCAATGGTTGCAATCTCTTCGCATCTCCAGACTTCTCAACTCTCAACTTTTCTCTACCCTCAAAGTATGTGGAATTATGTCGCGTTTCCACTTGATCTAACGATCAAGGATTAATTTGGGTCTTTACCCAGAGTTCTCATATTTACGCCATGTCTCCCTTGATTTGACAATCAAGAATTACTAGAGGTCTTTACCTGGAGCTCACAGATCTATGCCACGTCTCCCTTGATCGGACGATCAAGAGTTACTTTAGGTCTTTACCCGGAGTTCATAGATCTACACCACGTCTCTTCTGCGTTGCGATGGCTCAAATTCACTTCGATTGATCCGACGCCTGAGAGTTACTTTGGACGATCTGATGGCTCAGATCTGCTTCGGTTGATCGAATGGTTGAGATTTACTTTGGATTTTCGGCTCTTCGGGATTCAAAAATCTCAATTCTGAAACTTTCCTCCTCTTGAATTCATAGTATCTGACAGCTCAGATTCACCTTGGCAATCCAACACTCGAGATTTACTTCGGGTGATCTGACGGCTCAAATTTTATTTGGCTAATCGGACGATTGAGATATACTTCGGATTTTCGGCTCTTCGGGCTTCGGAAATATCAATTCTCAAACCTTGGTGAGTTCTCTCTCCTGCGTGTGCGAAGTGTTAAGCTTTGTGCACCTTGCTCCGATTAGACGGTTGTTGATCTCTTTCACTGTGATCCAACGGCCACTCTTGTTCCTCCTCCTAAGCTTTTGATCTCTTCCAACTTAGAAGATTTATCAGTATTCAAAGGTTTTGACCTTTGCTCCTCCTACGAATCTGGATCTTGGATCTCGTCAACACTTATGAAAAGTGTTATCTCTTCTGATCTTGATCCTTAAAGGTTTTTCGATTTCCCACACACTCCTTGCATTCGGGGATTTCGATAACTCAGTTCCGAAGGATTTCTTGAAAAAAAATTCTTCTCTCCCTCCTGGCGTTCCTCTGTTCTGGTTCTTCGACGCTTGGTCACTTCTTGACGTTGTGCAGTCCTTACACCTAGTCTAAGTTTCCCCTGCCCTCTCTGAACTCCTCTAAGTCAATCTGAGACTTAGTCGACGCACTCCTTGCATTCGAGATGCACACCTTGCATATGAGTTTCAGAAGAGAAACAATTGAAACTTATCCATTTTCGTCACGAACTCATACGATCAACTTCTCGAACAATCATACATGAACGAAATGAAATAAAAAACATAAACAGAATGCAACATTCATTCAATCACACATTAAAATGAACACAGTCCAAGATTTGGGACAATTTTGTCTATTCTATTCATTCATGAAACAAATTACATGATATTTCTTCTGCTCTACTATGTTCTACTGATCTTTATCTCTATTCTCTATGATCTATTTTGTTCTATTACAATACAACAATAAAACTATCTAAGGACTGCCTCCACGAGCTCTCTCGTCCTGTCTGCAACCTATCCTATCAAACTCTTAGATGTTACCTACTTTGTCCTATTACAATAACTACCAGTTATTGCCAGATAAGAGTCAACACTCCATATCTGCAACCCCTTACTATTGTATAAGACTTTACAAACAAGTTACATTTTAAAATGTTGTTTACAAAATATCTCAACAACCGATTTATCTCTGAAATTAATGCTAAGATGTCACGTCCCTGCCTCCATGCTTGCGTCTTTGACTTTGAAGTTGATGCTCCTGCATCATACTCCTCTGGTTAAAATTTTCATGGACTCGTGTCCATGAGCTCCTACATTGTTTTTCCATGCTTCAAAATATCAGGTTATGTGACCCAACTTGCATCTTCCATTGGATGATCTTTCCACTTCACTAAGTATTCAGGATATGTCTTCCTTCTGGTCTTCTTTTCAACTCTTTGTTCAGTGATTTTCTCCATCTGAGGTTTTTCTACTGTGGGAAATTGTTCTTCCAACTGAAATTCTTTCTAATCATCTGATTCTCTTGCTTCATCTCTCCTGTAAGGATACAGGTCTGCAACATTGAATATCGGTGATATCCCAACATTGTCTGGCAACTCAATTTCATAAACATTGGCTGCGAATTTTCTGAGAATCCTGCATGGTCCTATCTTTTTCATCTTCAACTTGTTATATGTTCCCCTTGGAAACCTCTCTTTTCTCAAATGAGTTAAAACTTCATCTCCAACTTCAAATTGAACTTCTCTCCTCTTATGGTCAACTTTGTTCCTGTATTTCTGGTTGCTATCCTGTAGCTTTTCTCTGACTCTGTCATGGAGTTTCTGCATTTCTGTTGAAAAATCCTCTGCTCTGGCACTTCTGAACTCATCTTGATTCAGATCTCTCAACTCTGTAATCCCTCTTGGATGTATACCATACACAATTTCAAATGGACTTTTCCCTGTGCTCCTGTTCACTGAATTGTTGAATGCAAATTCTGCTTGTGCCAAAATTTGATCCCATTGACGACCTTGCTCAGCGACTAAACTTCTTAACAAGTTTCCCAGACTCATGTTTAGTACTTCAGTCTGTCCATCTATCTGAGGGTGATATGTTGAACTAAAGGACAAGTTTTTCCCCAACCTCTTCCATAGAGTCCTCCAAAAGTGTCCTACAAATTTGGTGTCCATGTCTGAGACTATGCTCCCCAGCAATCCATGTAGTCTCACTACTTCTCTGAAAAAAAAATTGGCTATGTGTGTAGCATCGTTTGTTTTCTGGCATGGTATGAAATGTGCCATTTTTGAAAATCTATCTACCATAACAAATATGGAATCGCTCTGTTTTTTAGTTCTAGGCAATCCCAAAACAAAATCCATACTGATTGCATCCCATGGCCTTTCTGGAATTGGTAATGGCTGATACAAACCAGTGTTTTGTTGTCTTCCTTTTGCATACTGACAAATTCTGCATTTGTTCACAAACCTTTTCACATATGCCCTCATGCTCGGCCAATAATATGAATTCTTCAGCTGTGCAAATGTTTTATCATGACCAAAATGTCCAACTAAACCTCCATTGTGTTTCTCTTTCAGCAGGTTGAATCTCATTGAGCATCTCGGTATGCATAATTGGAATCCTTTGAATAATAATCCCTCCTGGATCAAATATTCAGTCCATGGGATTCTATCTCCCAACAAAGGATTCTTGCATGCTTCATAAGCTTCTTTAAAATCTACATCCTCTCTATACATCTCCTTGAGGTGTTCAAACCCTAAGGTCTCCACTTGGAATTCCTGTACAATTAAACTCCTCCTGCTCAAAGCATCTGTAACTTTGTTAGCAGTTCCAGCAATATGTTTAATGAAAAAAGTAAAATTTTGCATAAATTCTACCCATTTAGCATGTTTCTAATTCAACTTTTTTGCCTAGTAATAAACTGCAAATCTTGGTTATCACTATACAAGACAAATTCTTTAGGAATTAGATAGTGCCTCCACTTCTTCAAAGCTTGTCTTATGTGGAATAATTCTTCTTGGTGTCATTCAGCTTCTCACTGAAATAAGCAACTGGCCTACTATCCTGACTCAAGACTGCTCCAATAGCTAATCCACTTGCATCACATCTCTCTTGAAATGTTTTTCCAAAATATGGTAAGACCAGAATTGGTTGTTCTATGATTTTCTCCTTCAACACTTTGAAACTTTTTTCAGCTTCCTCTATCCAACTGAAGGACTTGTGTTTCTTCTTCACAGTGTCCAGCATGGGTGCACATATACCACTGAAATTTCTGATAAACTTTCTATAAAAACTTGCTAACCCATGAAAACTGCTTACCTCAAATAACATAGTTACCAACTTAACGAGAACTCTACAGA
>CBVK0100311872.1:0-11416 GCA_900067695.1 Picea abies
TTCCAAATATTTTGGATAATTCTTGTGTGAGCGAACTTTGTTCGTCCCATCAATAATTGGCTCCTGGATAGGGACTACCACAAAACCATCATACTCTATCAAAGCATCACACCTCAAAACAATTGTGTTGTGTGAGGCACCAACAATCCTCCATCTTCTTGTAAATTGCCTGCAAAGCTCGCTCCAAGAAAATTGAGCCCCGTTTTCTTTTCCTTTGAAAGTTTCTTGACTTGAGTTTTCAACAAGCTATCTCCCACTCTAAGTGGTTTATCTCTTTTTGGGTTTAGTTGAGATTACAATTTTGGATTTTTACTAAGAAATTTTTTGAGTTAACCAAGTTACTTTAAAAAATTGAGTTTTTGCCTTTCGGTGAAGTTAGTACAAACTCCTTCGATGTACACTGGAGGAGTTCCCTCCAAAATCCCTGGCTACCATTGGAAGACTTCCTTCAAAACTCCCCGAAGAGTCTTTTCCATTGCCCATCTTTATACCAACTCCTCCGGTTTGATCGGAGGAGTTCGTATAAACTCCTCTGGTCAAACCGGAGGAGTTACCTCCTTATCCTTCGACGAACACTGTCACACTTTGTACCAAGTCCTCCGGTATACACTGGAGGACTTCCTACAAAGTCCTTCGATATATATCAGAGGGCTTCTCATAAACATTGTCGGTTTAAACCTTTTCCATCCATTAGCATTTATTGCATTCAAGACCCAAAGATTATAAAAACGCACTCACCCTCCCTTCTCAGTCATTGTCATCGAGCGCCCAAGAGAAAAAAGGAGACACTGAGTGACAAAAGAGCGAGACCTAATATTTCTCGCCCCCAACATCCATGTAGTCACAAGTGCCATGTATGCCCTAGTTCGCTCAATAATTTTATGTTTATATATGAAGCTAAGGTTAGTTTTCTTTTCATGGCGACGATTAATCTATTGTTCTCTCGGCCCCGACTCTCCTTTACGATCGTAATTCGCATCATTCATACCATTGATGTCTTCCCTCCATTGATGTATGAGCAGGCTTTGTACCCAAGTCCTCGTTCTCCCTATGACCACTCATATTGTAACCTTGTGCACTCTTCCGAGCCATGAGAAGCATGTAAACTGCCACTTCTTGAATCAATCCAACACTAGGCCACATACTTGTCACTCTCTCTGTTTTCAACCACCATCACATGGATCCTAAAGCATGTGGATTTGGGGAATAGGTATGTTTGCAATGCCAGGGGAGAACCTAAAGCTTTATTTTGGCCCAAGGACTCAAGTAAATGCTATCATTTGGAGAAGGGGACCAAGAAGTTGGACAATGAACTTCTTGGTGAATTCAAGCACACAACCAAGGATTTATGTTGTATCTGGTACAAACTAGATAAATAGTTCAAACTTAGGCCCACTGACGAATATCCCACCCCCTCGCTTAGAAAACCTTATCAATATGGGGAATGAGATACCTCCAAATTTCCCCTATCATATATGTCGTTGATTTACTATTGCACAGGAAAATGATTATCATTCAACTAGGATGATATCCTATAAGTAAACCTCACAGAAGCCATCACATCAGTCGTAGAATCCCATCCTGGGACATTCTCGAGCTTCCACATGTTTCCATACCTCATAGACATCATGTGCATGACCCACCAATACTGAAATATGGGTTGGGTATGGGAGCCAGTAGACGCAACCATTCATATATATTGCAAAGTGCTCTGGGAGAACAAATACAAAACAAAGTACCAGAAGATCTATGAGCACTTCCTGACTCTGTTATATGAGTTCATCTTTTGCACGAGGGGACCATGTATGCCTGATGAAGAAATAGTTGTCATCAAGAGGATTGGGGATTGGTACTTGATGGAACACGACACTTATATCCGGGTGTATGGTGCCATGAAATCCCCTCATCTTCTCCCTCGGTTTGTACCAAACAATCTAATACTCCAGGAAGTAGCTTATCAAATGGTGATCAATGGAGTCAGGGGGATGCTTGACAGAGATAAGAAATTTATATGGCTATCACTTACGCTATACATCGATGCCTAGTTCTTTGCTAACACAAAACAAGCCCAGGAAGAAGTGGATATAATACTATCATACCACTTCGGAGAGGAAAGGTTCAGGAGGCACGACTTGAAGAAGGTCGTCAAAGAGCATTTCAACAAGTTAGGCGTGCCTTGGGAGTACACCTCATAGGTTTGGGACGAAGAGGAGATACATTGTAATGCAAGGGCTTATGATGAAGTCAACTTTAAGAGATGAGGAAAACCCATAGGAAGGATTGCAGATGAAGAGAAAGCAAGAGAAGAGGCCAGGAAGAAGCAAGAAGAAGAGGTAGCGAAAAAGGGATTTTCCGCAACCACATCTGTGCAATCGAGATTTGTTGAAGAAGAAGAAACAATAGCAGATAAGAAGAGGAGAAAAAAAGGAAAAGGTCCAGAAGAAGAAAAATGACGCTGCTGAGAAGAAAAGAAAGTTTGTCGAAGAAGCTAAAGCCAAGGCTAAAGTCGATGCAGCAATAACTGTCGTAGAAGAAAAATTAAAGGAAACTGCACAGAAGGACGTCGAACAAAAAGTAGCAGTCGAGAAGGAAACAACAAAGGCAACAAAGAAGGAAGCTAAGGAAGCAACAAAAAAAATAGTTGAAGAGGAACGATAAAAGGACACTAAAACAATAAATGATGATATTCAACCAATGGACATCGATATCCCAAAGATATCAACAACAAGTGTCAGTGGACATACACCATTCAACGAGTTATGTTTGGGACTTTGTACTCCATTCAGACCAAGTGAAGTACCCAACCTAAATAAATTCACGTACGATAGTGTCAAGCAAGATTGTGTAGGAGCAGGTGAAGAAAGTGCCAGTGACTGGGGGGAATATGATTTCAGTTCTCATTCAAACACCCATTGCAATAAATGTTAGTGAATATCTGGTTTCCATAACATCCGTTGGCTCCACTTTCATGAATGCCAAAATAATGTCTGAAAGCTACAACAACAAAACCTCGAGAAAGAAGCAAAGATCAAGGAGTTGGAGGAGAAGCTTCATCAAGTAAATATCGATGAGGGAAACTTTCAAAGATTCAAAGAAAGTGCTAAGAAGGTTAGGATGGAATTAGAGGAAGCTATAATCAACATGTATGCCCATCTACACATGTTCCATGATATAGCCGCCACCATCATAGATCAACATAGCAGGGTGCAGCCTAAACTCACACAGTTCAACACTATCTGGGATAGCATGAACAATATTGACACATGGATTGCAGAAAACCTAGATGCGTCAATCGAGATCTATCGCCCTTCAAGAAGGGAAAGGAAAATAGATCTCTATTCATTGGAATGCTGTTAGCAGGCTAGATAAAGGGTTGACAAAGAAACAACTAGTTCAATGAAAATATGCTCGCAACTACACAAAGCGACACAAGAGTTGATCAAATTATGTTGACTTCCCCGGTTAGAGGAATCGAGAAGAATCTCATAATGGAAGAACTGGTCGACAAAATACAGGACATCACAAGCCATAGACGGGAAGTTGCGGAGTCAACCACCAAAGTCACAACTAACCTAATAGTGCATCACCTCTTTTAGCCAACCAAAGTCCATACTATGGTTTAGGCGTTCATGGCTACATTATCAAAGGATATGCAGAACCTTGATGACAACTTAGCCATGCATACAATTTCCCTAGAACAACTGACATATCGTAGGATCATATCCCTGTACGATTAGTGGGAAATATGGATAGTATACCTTCGAAACAAGAGTTCGTGAATAAGACAAAATAACAAATTCAAAATTTTTATTACCTATACTCTATTTTGTCTTTTCTGAACTACTCCCAATATTGTCTTTACTTTGTACACATGTCATCAAGTAGAAGGAAGTGTTGAGTATATATTGTCATTGATGTCAACATGGTGCACATGCAATGAAAGTGCACGAAAGGCTTGAAGTATGCACATACAATATGGCGCAAAGTTGGTGCACAAGAAGAGGAAGTGCGTGGAAGGATACTTTCTACTGTATTGTTGAAGATCCAAATGAAATGGAACTCCTAGAACAAATCGTGAAAGGTTGAAAACAAAAGTGTAGTGAAAGGATTGAAGGATGGAGAGATCAATGACGCAAAAGAAATCACAGAAGTAATTGAGTTTTCTAAGAGTGTGTGCAAAATAGTAGGATAACCTATGACACAGTTCAAAAGTGAAGTGGAATGCGACAAATTCCCTTGTCCGCGATTGCAAAATGACTAAGAGGGTGTTTGTGTCACAGCGCGACGATGTTTTGAGAAAGTAACAAGTGACAGTGAATTGCAACGAAGTTTGTGGAAGATTGCACAGATGAAAATCTATAGGGTGCCTTGAGCCAGTGCGATGAATGGTGTGGTGGAGTGTGACAAGATGAAGTCTGAAATAGAATGTGACAAAATGAGTCACCAGGGGAACTTACATTCTCATGGGGTGATTCAGTAAGCACACTGCAGGACAAGTGTGATAAGATGAAGACTTGTGATTTGAGTTTTTCTCTCTGGTTCTATCTGCGCAATGGATGCTTTGTAGACTAGAATGAATTATTGCATCATTCTTCAGGAGATGCTCGGATTATCTGGAGTACAGTCGTAGGAATACTTGGTCCATTTGATTTAGTCAAAGTTTGTCCACAATGTAACAATCATGTGTCCACATACTTTATTTAGACAAAATTATAACTAACAATATTTTGATATGGTCAAAGTTTGTCCACAAGATAACCATCATACCTTATTTAGACAAAATCACAACTAACATGATTTTGATATAGTCAAAGTCTGTCCACATTGTAACAATTACGCGTCCACATACAAGAAGGTGAACTCAGGAAAATTAGTATAAGTATGGATGCGATTTGATAGTAGAGGTGCATGCAATAGTGAGGTGGAAGATGACACTGTAACAGTTCGTAGGAACATAAATGTAAATTTGTCAGGATGTGTTAAAATATTTAGTGATGTAACATATTTTTCTAAGTTTAGGGTGGCAGGGTGGTGCTAGGGTGAGTCAAAGCTCATTAAGGATTGGTGTCATCATTTTTGTAACAAGTCGATGCTTGAGAGGATTGGTGTCCTCATTATCTGTGACAAGTTGGTGCCTGAGAGGATTCAAAATATGTCCACAATGTAACTGTCATGCATCCACATACTTTATTTAGACATAAGTGTATCTGATGGGAGTTTGATCTGGTCAAAATATGTCCACAATTTAATCGTTATGCATCCACATAGAGGAAGGAGAACTTAGGCAAGAACATTATAAATAAGGATGTGCTCTGTTCGATTGGGGAGAAAATGAAAAGTGAAGAAAAATGATTTGTAATTGTTCAAATAAAACTGAAACAGATACTTATTAGATTAAATTTTGTAGGGAAAAGTTCAGTTCTGTAAAAATATTTCTTAAACTAATTTCAAGGTGGAAGGGTGGTGCTAGGGTGAGTTGAATCTCACAGAGGATTGGTGTCCTCATTATCTGTGACAAGTTGGTGCCTGAGAGGATTGGTGTCCTTGTTATTTGTGACAGGTGGGTGCTTCTTAAACTGAAAAATTATAACTTGTAAGTTGGTGCTTGCAGAAGAACATAAAGAAGATGTTCTGTGGTTTTTTCCCGCATTGGGTTTCCACATAAAAATCCTTGTGTACTGTGTTCACTGTGTTGTTTTGATTTCTGCTTGTATTTGTCATTAAGTGTGCACTTCTAATAACTTAGATGGCTATTTTGATTTCTTCTTATATCTCTCAGTAAGTGTGCACTTCTAAATCACTTAACTGGTTGTAAGGAAAGAAAAATACAGAAGGTTAATGCAATATTGTTCACCCCCCCTTCTCTTAGTATCGTTGTGAGTATCAACAATTGGTATCAAAGCACATGTTTCTTCAGTAACAGTCTAACAGGTGGAAGGAAGATCACACAGAAAGTATGGCTAGTCAAGATTCTTTTTCAACCAGACCTCTTCTTTTGTTCAATGGAACGAATTTTGTATTTTGGAAAATCATAATGAAGACCTACTTGATGTCTCTTGGTATGGAAGTCTGGAAGAGTGTGGTAGATGGTTATAAAATCCCAACTACTCTTCCAAATGATGAAGTTGGTAAGAAAGATTACTATAGTAATGCAAAAGATATGAATGTTATCCAAAGAGGACTTGCAAAAATAAAATTTGTTAAAGTAATGCACTTGGAATCCATAAAGGAAATATGAGAGAAGATGGTAAACAATTATGAAGGAGATGAAAAAGTAATGTTGGCCAAACTTCAAGCTCATAGAATGCAGTTTGAAAGCCTAAGAATTAGTGAAGATGAAAATATTGCATGTTTCTTTCTCAGAGTAGATGAGACTATAAACACCATGAAAGAGCTAGGAGAGGAAATCAAAGAAGCTATGGTAGTTCATAAGGTACTGAGATCTCTTCTCTCAAGACTTGATGCAAAGGTCTCAACTATAGAAGAAATGCATGAACTAGACAAACTGAATATGGATAGGCTCCATGGAATTCTGACTGCTTATGAGATGAGAACTAGGTAAAAACAACCAGGTCTAAATGACACAGTCTTCAAAGCACCGATCAAATCGTCAACATCTCAAGATCATGATTCATCAGAGAATTTCTCAGATGAAGAAGAAGCTAACTTTGTGAGGAAGCTAAAGAGGGGCTCTGGAAAATATAAAGGTATGTTACCATTTAAATGTTTTCATTGTGGTAAAGTTGGTCATTTTTCCCCTAAATGTCCCTTTAAAGGAAATAACACTAATGAAAAGGAAAAAAAAAGGCAAGGATAAACCTAGCAATTTAAAAAAGTCTTTTAAAAGGAATAGTTTTTATTCAAAGGAGGAAAACTACTCTGACGAAGAAGAAGACGAGCCAGATCTAATTCAAGATGAAAAAATTCTCATGTCTTTGGAACAACACAAATTTAAGAAAACAGACACAAAAGAGTGTGAAGTTGTAGTAGACATGGAAGGAGAACTGATCAGTGCTCTAGAGGAAATCTCCCAACTCAAGAAAAAGAGCATAATAAGAAAATAATAGTTGCAGGTCCACAAAGACAAAAATAATAAGGTCAGTGAAGAAATGGTCATATTAAAAATTCAGCTAGAAGAAGCCAAAAGAAAGGAAGAAATATTGATAAATCAGATAAAAGAAAATGAGAATATCTGTGACAAACTAGAAGCATGAATAGTTTCTTTAAGAAAAGATCTAGAGACTCAAATAAAATTCATAAAAGGATTTGAAACTCTAGATAACATTCTAAGCAACGTTAATTGTTGAGAATTTGCAGGTCATGTTTGTAAGAGTGGGAATCAGAGTTTGCACTACGATGGAATTCATTATATTTGTCAACGTTTCTAATCAATCAGAGATCACCGGATGACAAGACAGGGTTGGGATATAAGGAAAGTCAAAAAATTATTAAAGGTGAGTCAAACACCAACATGACAACCAATGAGAAGCCTACAAGCTATGCAAAGGCTCTCAAGGAAAACAACAGTCAACCTAACCAAGCAAAATATGAAAAGAAGGAATCAGAACTTAATCAACCCAACTATTAAGCAAGGAAGCAACATGTGATTGCATTTTATCAAGTTGGCAGGCAAAGACTGATTCCTACAAGTAAAACATAGTTATCAACTTAACGAGAACTCTACAAAGTTCTCATTTTTTGGGGGGTCACATTTTTTACCTCATTTTGAAAAGTTGTGCTACCGGTAGCACACCCCTCCCTTTTTAGGTTGTTTTTTGATATTTTAAATCTTCTTATCCATAATATATTTTTCTATTTATTTTTCAACTTGTATACCTTTTACTTTTTGAGAATTAAGATTTTTCATATAATTATGTGTCATTGATTAATTTATGGTTCCATACTTTTTAAATATAGTGAAAAATATAATTTAATTTTTTTTTATAAATTAAAAACAAAAAATAAAAATAAAAAACAAATTTATATAAAAATAAATAAATAAAAGAAAAACTTAAGATTTATAAAAAACCAAAAATATATATAAAAACTAAATGAAAATTATAAAAAAAAGAAAAAAAACAAATTTATGGGTAAAAAAACTTTAAAAAGGTTAAAAAACAAACAATTTTTTTTAAATATATATAAAAAAACACCAAATTAAAAAGCCTCAAATAAAAAAAATAATAATACAAAATTTAATAAAAAAATAAATATTTAAAAAAAAACTTAAAACTACAAATAAAAAATCAAAATTTATATTAAAAAACTCAAAAAGCTAAAACTAAAATAAAAAAAATTATAAAAAAAATTTAAAAAATTTAAATTATAGTTATATATTATATAACTATAATATATTATAGAATGGGTAGGGGCAATGTCGAACATCGCCCCCGAGGCCCTCCAGTCGACAGACTGTCCAACATTGCCCCTACGGCCTGCTAGAGGACAGACATTCGACGTGGGACCTACGCCTAGCCCGCTCAGTGGGTTGGGGCGATCTCTCTCTCTCTCTCTATATATATATATATATATATATAAACCCTAGCCGCAATGGTTTAGGGTTCTCCACTTTTGATGGGTCTTTGGTAGACATAGAGTCTTCAACTCTCTCTTGGGGGTTTTTGTCTTGGCCACTTCCGTTAGTTTTTTGTGTTTTTCACTCTTCCTTTCTTTCATGGTTGGCGAGGAAGAGTTAGTAGATTATTTGATGGACCCACTAGAGGAGCAAGTGGTCTGGAGTGTGTCGGGTGGGAAGTGCCTCCCTCGGGGACCAGGTGGTTCTCCCGTGGTACTAGCTTTGGGATTTAAGGGGGGAGATTGATGTGGGTTTTTCAAGGCACAAGAGAAATGCAAGCCTCTCTAGTGAAGACAATGTGTCACCGTTCTTGATAGGGTTCCCCATGGATGGATCCTTGGGGTAGTGTTTGGATGGAGTTGTGGAGCATTCGATCCCATGGCAAGCGTCGAGGCTCAATGTTGCGAGCTCTCAAAAGGGGACCTTTAAAATAATGGACCCCCCTTTTTGATGCTAGTAAGGAGAGAATGAATGGCATGCCCACATGGGTTCGTCTCCCAGGGCTTCATCCAGAGTTTTAGACATAATTAAGTTTCAAATAATTGGGAAATGCGATGGGGACCTATATGGATGATGATATGTCTTTTCGTAGATTTGGGAAGATGTTTGTTGCACGGATTTTGGTTATGTTGGATGGGAGAGTTGGACTAGCTGAAGAGTTGAAATTGATAAAGGGGGACATAATTTTTCTTTAGAAACTGGACTATGAAGGTATTCCCTTTAGATGTCACAGATGTCATAAATATGGGCATGTAGCTAGTCAATGCTCTCTGCCTTTTCGACTGTGCAAGGGGTTTTCTGGGCATGGCCAAGCTCGGAAAAGGACATCGTTGATGGTAGAAGGGGACTTGTCTCCTCCTCCACAAAAGTTTGGAAAAGAAGATCCCTTGGCAGGTTTGAGCTCCAAGGAAAAGGGGAAAAAGGGTATGGAGGATGGGTTTCCACAATCTTCAAATCAAAGGCACCAAGGAGTTTTTTCTAAGGTAGTCATGGAAGTTGGGCCTCCCAGGAGGGCTCATGAGTTTCTTCAGGGACTCCTGTCACATTTTGGTATGAACTTCCCACCCCCCCTCCTCCTTTAAATTTTGTTATGAATTATTTGGCCCTTCTAGGATAGGATTGGATTGTCTCCCTCAAAGGTATTCAGGTCCCCTCCACCCAGGGATTGCCCCTTCTCCTAAATCTTGAATCCCCGATTTCCCCCAGTTCCTCATCTCATATTTTATCATTTCGTCCCCCTCACCTCTCCATTCAGAGTCTAGTTCATCCTTGGGCTTTGAAGAAGAGGGAGTGATCTATCAACTAAGGAATATACCAATAGGGGGTGTGGGTCAAGCTTATGCGTTTGGAAAAAATCCCTTGCTCATCCAAGGTGGTAAAGGAAGAAGCAGGAAATATTACTTTTCAAAGGCTCAGAAACGATCTCTGATTGACATTGCAAAAGGGAAACAACGTTCAATTTATGGGGTGCTTAGAGTAGCGATTTCCCTGGAGGGAGTTCCCAAATGAAATTACTCTCCTTCAATTGTAGGGGGTTAGCAGGCCAACATAAAAAATATTCTCTCCATAGGTTGGTGGAGTCAAGCCAGCCTAACATTTTACTTCTTCAAGAAACTCTGGGGAAAGAAACAATTATCATCCCTTGGTTGAGAACTCTCTTTAAAAATTGGGAATTTGTGGGATTGGATGCTAGTGGTCGATCAGGGGGTGTGGTAACTGGTTGGAACACAAACAAAGTAAAGGCCAATAATTTTTGGGGATTTGAATGTGCTTTGGGAGTAATTCTGCAAGAAGTTGGTGTTGAGAGGGAGGTAATAGTTGTAAATATTTACGACCCTTATTAGGACCGTTCCCCCTTCTGGGAGGCTTTAGCTCAGAAACCCTTTACGAAAAATGAAAGCTCATATTGGGAGGAGATTTAAATATTTCCTTGGGGAATGCAGAGACTTGGGGTCCAAGAGCAAGGCAAGATCCCTTATCGAATTTGTTTGATCAATGGATGGGAAGATTGACATTGATTGATATTCATCAGGTTAAGATGTGTGTGACCTGGAGGGACAAAAGGGTTGGTGAGGATTGAATCACAAAAAGGCTTGATCATTTTTTAGTTTCAGAAGTTTTGATGGAGGCTTTCCCCCAGATAAGGCAATGTGTGGGTTCTATGGGATTCTCTGACCACTCCCCCATTTTCATGGAATTAGCTACAGGACCCAAAGAGCCCCATATTGAGGAAAAGGTATGGAATACCTTACTCAATCATTTTTAGATCTTTCATGGCTAGCAAAAGATAGTTGGGAATGTCACTCGAGGTTTATAGCCTCAAAACTTTCACTCAATCCACACGTATCGATTACAAAGGATCAAGGATGGTTTTATGATTTATATTTGTAACAATGTGAAAATAAAAATTTAAACAAAGCTAGGTGAATGTATACAGATTTTACATTGGAGTAAACATGGAGACAAAAGAAAAAGGAAGAACCAAGACATGAAAACACATGTATGAGACATAACAATAATCTGATTTTATTTCATTATGAGATACAAAATTGTATTTCTCTTTTACAAACCCATGAGAGGGTATGGACCAAAGTCATATTTAGAAGTCTCTGATGGAAACCATACAAAAAGACCCTGACAGTGAAATAAAATTTAAACTAGTGATCTTGATCAACTTGCCACAAAATGTTGCCACTTGACTCTTTAAAACAAGCTGCTGAAATGTATGATTCAATTTTGAATCCTACTGCCTTCAATAAGACCCTTAGTCTTGTAGTTCCCCTTCTATTCTCTCATTGTCTCTTCCTCTCATTGAACCTTTATTCTTTCTCAATAAGTTGA
>CBVK0100311933.1:519-10840 GCA_900067695.1 Picea abies
ACAAGCTTGAAACAAAATTAAACTTATGCTTGTAAATTCCCAACGTAATTTCCAAAGGTAAGGATACCCATGGATGATTGGTACTCTATCCCCATCTTGAAGAGCTAGTGGCATAACTCCGAAATGATAATCAAAGGCTAGAGACATGCCCCCCCCAAGCTTCATTTCATTCGTCGACTTTGAGGTTGTCACCAATTTTTGTACTATATGGAGAAAAAGGATACGATGGATGAAATGAAGGTTATGCTACAAGATCTAACGAAAGACTTGACTGAACATCTACGAGATCTAGTTTCATGACATACAAGGGCTCGTATTATCTCATTTATGGGTGCCTTTGTAGAGGGTGTGTGGCACCGTCATTTGCGATGCACTTTTTCCAAGCCCATATTCTTTTCATTCTTTATTTCTTTCATGTTTAAGGAACAAATTGAAGGCCATTGTCCTAGCTTGGTGTACAAATAGTGACAGTGTCATTCACAAATATCTTGTGGAGATGAGAAGTTTGGCTCATGATGATACCCCCTTTCTCCCAGTTGTGTAACTACGAGCCACTACCTTGGCTTGGTGTTGGCTTATGATGATACCTCCCATACTCCAACTAACCCCTAAAGCATTCACTATCATTTATTTCTTGTGGGTCCCCCCTTTCTTATAGAGAAGAATTTCATTGCTTTCTTGGGGATCCCTGGCTGAACCACCTAGAAATTCTATATTTAGGATTTTATATTTTTAGCCAACAATAATCCCTCTAGGCCTTCAACCCCTTCTTCCCATGAAATGAGGTACATGCCCTTCTTGGGTCATTAAAGTCAAAGGGCCTAGAAGAGATCAATATGATGGGAATGTAATGAGAGGAAAGTGGTAAGTATGGTCGCGAATGGTACAACAACCCTTTAAGGGATCCCCAATCACAAATATTTCCCAAAGGTTGGACACTTTCTAGGAAATATATGACACTCACCAAGCTGAAACAGGTTCAAAAGCATCATGTCCAAGCAGGTCTTCTATAATCAAAAGCAGCTTAAATACAACATGTTTAAATGCCTCAAATATTAGGGTGATTACTTGCCACAACACATGACTTGTACCACATGGAGCAAGACCCATCTACCTTCCGGAAGCTAACTGGTGTGGTGGATGCATTGACAATGGTTCAAAATGTGTTGATAGAGTGGGCTTCCATATGTGCAAGTGGACACTGCTAGTCATGTGGTCTCTCGGCACTTCATATCTACAACCTGAGGGCCTCGAGACATAATCTCCTTAGTCATTACACAAAATGGGGATAAAAATGCCAAAGTTTCTCACCATGCTCTCCTCCTATCAAGCCACCTCTAGAACCATCTCATCCATCAAGCCCTATCCCTCCAAGGTGACGCCAAGTGGAGAAGGGTGTCACCTCATCCTCTAATAATTCTAAGGTGCCTCTAAAGGCAACATCCTCCACTCTCAAAGTGCAATGCTCATCATCAATGGTGCTTCCACATGCGAGGCTCAACATCCATACTATGGGCAAGGTCCTGCAAAGACAAACAAGTATGCCCGCCAAGGGTCCATAAGTCGCAATTATCATGCCAAGTAAGCCACATTTAATACAATAACCACCCAAACATGTGCATCAAACCCCCCTTTGCAAACTAAACTAATTCTCAAAGACCTTATAAATCTTGCCTAATTTAATTATGGGAGGGGTTTCATGGTGCCCTATTGGGCAAGTCAATCCCCAAGTCAAGGAACGTTTCTCAAGAAGACCCTATATAGATCATGTGATGAGTATGAGGTGGGTTGGGGAAGACTTCCAGGCATGGGGTTCTTGATATATCAAGGGTTTGTATTGTCTCATTTATGGGTGCCTTTGTGGAGGGTGTGTCGCATCCCTCGTTTGCAGTGCAACCTTTTTTCTAAGTCTTTTCCTTTAATTTATTATGGTCTAAACATTGAGTGTTGTGTGCAATGTAAAGTGAAGAGCATCGCAATGTGACTTGAAGTTAGGAACACGTTGAGTGCCATATGCAATGGAAAGTAAAGGACAATGTAAACGCATTCCCCCAACAAGCGAGACATTTATTAATTATATGTTTTAGAAGGTCCTTGATTTTTTATGGAGAAGCATTTCATTTCTATCAAGACCTTAGGGAGAGCATCTAGAGGGATAATTCATTGGCTTTTAACTTTTTCCAGCTACAACACCTCTGGGCCTTCAACCCCTTCTTCCCATGAAATTAGGTACAAGCCCTTCTTGGGGTCAATGAGCCCAAAAACCCAAAAGACAAGGAAACGAAAGGGAAGAATTGTGGAAAGTGGTCAGTATGAGCAATAATTATACGATGACCCTTCAAGAAACAACCCAGTAGAAACCATTTTCTCGAGGGTGACCAACTTACTAGGAAACCATGTCAACCAGGAAGGTGAAATTAGGAAAAAGGTATAATTTCCAAGGAAACGTTCCATAATCAAGAAAGGATTCTTCACAACATGTCCAAATCCTTCAAATATTAAAGCGACAATTAACATGAGACCGGACTTGTTACCTCATGAAAGAAGACCCATTGTATTCTTGGAGCCCAGTCGATGTATTAGATTTTTCTCTATTGAAATGATGATGTTTGCGGACTGTGATGAAATGGAGGGGCTATGAGGGTTGTGGTATGCATCAGAATCTTGACACTCCATGTCTGTTACATGTGGGCCTCAAGACATCATATTCTTAGTTACCCCTAGACTGGGGGGGTAACTGTTTAGATGTATAAAGATTATGTGTAATGTTTATATGTCAAAATAGGAAGCATGGAAGGTTAGCTCAATCTATTTGTACCATAATTTTTAAGGCATTGCTAGTAATCCAGTACATTGTGTAAGTAACTAGTTCAATTATAGTTGGTTCAAGCACATTAAGTCCTCACCATCATTGTACACTAAATATCATCCTCATAATAAGGAAAACTTCTTAGAGAGTTATTTCTAAGGGGAAAACATCAAACTAGAAAAAAGAAACCAGTTGAATGTGAAAACGTGCAATGTTATCCTCCTCGATTCCTGCAAGCGACATGTTGAGCTCATAACGACTATATTGTTGTAATGGCTTTGACCCATATTGTTGATAGGCCTTGTGCCCTGAAGAATCTAGGGTTTATCTTGGGTACCATCCTCGAAATGAGGGGAATTACTTTGGGTTTTTCCTCGAGCTTTCTGACCTAGAATATATATAGACACACACACACACACACACGTGTGTGTGTAGTGGGCGGTCTTGACTGTTTTCTTTGACCCATAGGGTCACCTTGAGGTAGTGTTCAAATGTGTGGTTTCACCTTGAGAGATTGTATTAAATGATCTTGTCCCCCATGCACACGTAAGTGGATCAAATCCAACTTCCATGTCCTTCAATTTGAGAATCCCAAGGTGTTAGCTCAACCGATTATCATTAATGTTATAGGGAATTTGTTCAGTTTCATGCAAGTAGGTATCTAATTCGAATCCACTTAGGTGAGTCACAGTTATCTAGGTCAATAGGTTTACTAGGGAAGCCATCCACAAATGTGGGAAAGCATCTCTTGGGTTTTTCCACAAAGTTTTTGAATGTTTATCTTAGGGAGATAGTTTGAGTGGTTGAATGCTTTTAGCTTCATATTGTAGGAGGTCTCAAGTCAATTCCCCGGGATTGTTTCATTTGTTTCGTGCCTCACTCAATGTCCCTATTGAGTCAGGAACATATTCAGTGGCAATGGGTCTGCACTAGTACCATCTACGAATGTAGAGAAGCACTTAGGAATTGATCCATCTCAACTTTGGATCTTTTAAACACTGAGAGATTTGTACCTCATTTTTTATCCTCTCAATGATTAATAGATCAAGAGTTAAAATGGATATATTGTAGTGTATTAGTCAACTTCAAACTAGAAGACATGTAAAACTAAAAGTTTTGTTTTTTGACTATTGATTAACATGCAAAGTTTTAATTATTAATTTCAACTAGTAAATTAATAATAATACTACTAGTTAGAAAAACACAAAACTATGTGCACAACTTCATCTAAGGAGGGTGGATGGTTATCATGTTTGTCCACGAGCTACATAAAGTGACTATGGTTGATGAACAATTTGTTAGTTATAATTAATTTTTAGACATATAATTATGGGTTTTTTTATTTATAAATTATTATATTTGTAAGTAATTTGTGGTTAATTGGTAAATAAAGTGAGTTTTATTTACAAAGATCTAGGTTCAATAAATACCTCTCATTTCTTCAATCAAAACATATGGAGAGAGAAAGAGAGAGAGTGAAACAAATGAAACAAGATAATACTTTTATTTATGAAATTAAATGCAAAATAGCATAAAGATAACAAAGGGTTATCAGAAAACCTTAGAGACAAATGCATGGCTAGGCTTTGAAACCTATGCAGAGGTGACCATCGGTGACAGAGTTATCGTCACAATGTAATCTCCAAGGCCATTCCGAGGGGTGTGATGTTAGGAAAGTCAACAAAGAAGTATAGGAATTAACTCTCGCAAATGGACCCAAAGGACATTACTGACAAGGTGGATTATGAAAGTGATCTTGGTTACTCGTAAGAAGTTTTTGTTATTGGATCAGACTTTGTGCGGGCCCAGGTGGAAAAAAGGATCTAAGAGATGGGGCATCGGAAGCCATTGGATTCACATGCAAGCTCGAAAAATTTTGGGATGGGGAATAGGTTGGCAGATCATTCAATCTAGATACATGCAGTGGAAGAAGTCCCCAATCCTAAATTTTTGAAGGATAATCGGGCGCATGCGGGGGGTAATGAGCCTCCAACGACAAATGTTGTCTCGAATCAATCGCAAAGTTTGGTTTCGAGAGAGGTGGATAATTCATCAAAGGAAGGTGCAAGGAGACGAGATAATCTTAGAACCCAGGCCATAAACCAGAGCATTTCAAAAGTTATATATTGTAAAGCGAGTAAGAAAAAGAAGAAAATGGTGGTAGGTGATGATGTCACCTTTGATGAGATATCAGAGTTTCTTGGGAGATTCGTAGTCGGGCATTTTTTCTAGCAAATTCACAGCAAATTGGAAATATATCTTGGGATACAATCCTGGTTATCACACCCTAACCGGAGGGTGGATATGTCTCAAATTTTGATCTTGGGAAGATATGAAATCTATTTTCATTCAGATTTGGGAATGGGGGCCCTCTTGGTTGGTTCTAAAAGAATGGTTGGTGTCTTTCGACCCAAAACATGACCCTCTTACTCTGACAAAGGTTTGGGAAATACTACCTAACCTTCCTTGATGTTCTGGCACGCAGAATTGTTGACGACTATAGGTAATAAAATTGGAAAATTTTGTGGACTTGTGCCAAGGTGGGACACAAAGTTAGATCGATGATGGGCTTGGATAAAAGTCAAGGTCAACATGAGAGAAGGCTTACAGGATGAAATCGAACTTGTTTGGGGTGGTTTTAATTGGTTACAATGGATTGAATATTGGAAAGTACCTTTTTTTTGCTTTGGATTCCATGAGGTGGGCCATATTCATGCCCAGTGTAGGAGACACCCCTCACAATTCCCTCCATCCAAGAAAATTTGGAAAAGAAAGTTGGTTGAGGATTCCTTGGTTGAGGTCAGAGAAAATTCATCAATAGGATAATCTAGCAGTGAAAAATAGGATAAGAGAATAGAATCGTTGAATTTAGCTTATGTTAATGGGAAACTGGATGCCAAGTCAATTGGTAAGGTTTCGCTTTCCATTCCCTTATGTCCTATGATTATTTAAAAATGTTGACTATGCATTTTACCCATGTAAGTGAAGAGATGTTTAAGGTTTCAACATATGTCCCATCCTCACCCTCCCTTTCCCTTCTGCATGTTCCTTTTCTTTCTCCTAATCTAATAAATGTTGACCATGTTTCGGGTCTTTCGTTCATACCTAATAGGGAAGGATCTCGTTCAGCCAGTGTCTCCTCTCTAGACTCTCCTATACATTCTAAGAAATTCTCTAGCAAAAGTGTTGATGCTAAGTCCTCTATAAATTTGGATTACATTTTAAGATACAGAGTCAGGGTTGTCTCAAAAGGGGCTTTGGGAGGGGTTTAGCCCTCGACAAAGAGCCAGTAAGCCATGATGGCAAGAAATATTTCTTATCTAAAGTACAACAAAAATCCAAAAAGAAGTTCAAGATTAAAATAAAACCACAATCTATAGGGCCCTTAGAGCGGGTTTGGCCTTTCCAAAGGTTCCCCAATGATTTTTATCTCCCTAAATATCAAGGGGTGGTGGGCGCTCCCAAAATTGTAGCCATCAAAAGGCTTGTGAATATGCACAATCTGGATAATGTTTTCTTAGAAGAAACAATGTGATCTGGGGAAAATGTTGAGAGAGCTCTCAGGCCTTGGATGAAAGACTAGTTATTGTTTTCTTTGGATGTGGTAGGCATGTCAGGATGACTTCTGATAGCATGGTAGTCGTGTTATAAGTTAATGCCATCATCTTCTATAGATTCAGGGTTGGTGCTGGAACTGGAAGACCCCCTTTTAAAGTTTTCTATCAAATGTATTAACATCTATGGGCCCTACTCTAATCGGATCCCATTTTGTGAAGCGTTAGCCTATTTAGGGGTCCTTCAAGGAGACAATGTTATAATTGGAGGGGATCTAAATTTTATGGTATAAGCCAGACCTAACCTGCAAGGAGGTTTTTTTTCAAATTGGTTTGCAATTAATTCATTGATGGATGTGGTTCCTCAAAATCTCTCCTAAACTTGGTGTAACGGTCGCAAGGGAAAATATGTTATATCTAAAAGACTTGATTGTTTCCTTATCTATGATAGCTTGATGTTAAATTCTTGGGAAATATCATCCTTTGTCACAGAGGGAGGTTCCTCCGACCATATTTCTATCCTCTTGAAAACCGTTAAGCGAGAAAAAGAAAAATTATTTTCTCTTAAATTCAATTAATCATTGTTAAAGGAAGAGGAATATCACTCCTTAGTATCTTCAACATTGGTTCATTTGACCAGGGAATATGGTTCCTCTTACATGAGTCAATTTGGCAAAAATATGGAAATTATCAATAAAATTTCCAAAAAATGGGCAAAAGTTTTCCTAAATCGATCTCAAACTAGTTTGTTGGAAACAAAGAAGGCACTAAATTTTCTATTAAATGAAAGGTCGGTGAGCTCCATAATCTATGAGGAGGAAAAGGAATCAGGGAACCTTTTAAAGTAGAATTAGGAGTTTACTATTGGAAGAAGCAAGATGGAGGCAAAAAAGTTGGACGATCTAGCTGAAGGAAGGTGAAAGTAATACCAAATGTTTTCATAGGTTCGCTCAACACAAACAATCCTTAAATTTAATAGGGGAAATTTATATCCAAGATGGAGTAAAGGTGTCAATGCATGACGGCAAGGAAAGAGTTGATTTCTTTTAACAATTTGTTTAAAGATAAAGTGGGTTTCCCCATAGCTTAAATTATGAAAGTTGTGGATCTCTTTCAGAGCAATTTTTCTAAGGAAATGAACGAAGTCTTTTTGGAAAAGATATATCAATACAAAATACTTAGTACCCTCTTTGCTTTCCAAAAATCCAAAAGTACCATCCCGGATGGGCTTTGTGTAGAATTTTTCTTAGGGTTTTATGAGTTGATAAAAGAGGATTTAATCAAAGTGGTTCAAGAATCCCAGATGACAAGAAAAAAATTTGGCCCCTTAAATAGGACTTTTCTAGCCCTTATTTCTAAGAAATATGATCCTATCTCTTTTGAATATTTTCAGTCGATCTCCTGTTGCAATTTGATATATAAGTTAATCTCTAAGATCATTGTGAATTGTCTAAAGCCTTTGCTAAGCTACTACATTGTGAATCGTCTAATGTCAAGTCTATGTATGGTTGGTTGTTGATATATAAGTTAATCTCTAAGATCATTGTGAATCATCTAAAGCCTTTTCTAAGCGACTACATCTCTGAAGAATAGTTTGGCTTCTTGTCTGAAAGGAAAATCCATGACGACGTATCATTAGCCCAAGAAACCTTACTTTCCATCAAAGTTAAAAATATCCCATCCTTTGTTCTCAAAGTATATCTCTCAAAAGCATGGTATAAGGTCAATTGGGCCTTCCTTAGACTGGCTTTGATCAAGATGGGGATGAATCTGAGCATTGTTAATTGGATTATGGGATGTTTAGAATCGACATCATTTGTGATATTAATTAATGGTTCCCCTATCAAATTTATTCGCTCTTCTAGGGGCCTAAGACAAGGTTTTCCACTTTCTTCATTCCTTTTCTTGAGAGTTGCAAATGTACTAAGCATACTCTTAAAAAATGAAAGAAATAAAGGACTTTTGTAAGGAGTAAAATTATATGACTCAGAGATTATATCACACTTGCTTTTAGTAAATGACATTTTTCTTTGTGGTGTAGGTAATGTAAGAGAAATAAAAGTAATCAAAGAAATTATGGACCGATATTTCTTGGCAATGAGGATGGAGATGAACGGAGAAAAAACTTATATCAAGTATCCTGTTTTGTCAAAAGGGGTTTGAGATCATCTTAAAAGTTAATCAACACCTTCCATTTGCATCAGTGAATATTGAAAAAGGCATCAAATATTTGGGCTTAAATCTAAAGCCAAATTCCTATGGCTGCATGGACTAGACATGGTTATTCTTAAAAATACAAGCAAGGATTGAAGTGTGGGTCAATCAATTTCTCTCTCGTGGAGGACGTTTAGTTTTAATAAATTTGTCATGTGTAGTATTTTGGTGTATTAGGAAACAATTGTAAAAATACCAAAAGGTATTTTATCCAAAATCCAAAAGGTCTGCTTCAGGCTTCTTTGGTTTGGGGACAAAAAAGAGGAAGGGGTCTTGTTGGTCAAATGGACTCAGCTAGCAAATGCTAAAGGATTTGGAGGGTGGGGAATTAAAAATTTGGTATGGTTCAACAAGGCCTTGGAAAAAAAAAGTATTTGGAGGTTATCAACGAACAAAACATTGTGGGGTAGAGTTCTCATTTCAAAGTATATGGATGGTAAAACCATTGAAGAATGGTACATGAGCCCAAGAAAAGCATCCTTGATAAGCTCTATAGGGTGGAAGGAAATGCTGGAAACTTTTCCATTAATTGGAAAGTGGATGGAATGGTGTATTGGGGACAGTAGAACTGTTCGAGTGGGAGAGGATCCATGGGAAGGATCCGACATAAATATTAGGTTATCAAAGGAATTATTAAAGCTCCTACAATCCCAAGGAGTTTTTTCCCTAAGGGATGCAACGAATCTTGATTTGGATATCACCAAAAGAACAATGTGGAAATCAATGGAGGACCTCAACAGTAGGGGATATCAAGCAAAAGAATGGATCTCCTTCACGAAATGAATGAAAGAAAAATTCATTAACCTGGATGGGGAGGAACGAGACTCCCTATGTTGGGGGAAAGACCCTAAATCAAGTACTTACTCAGTGAAGCAAGGGTATAATACTCTCGCATATGAAGCATTAGAAGGGGATATTAAATGGTGGTGGAAAGATTTCTAGAAGTGGAAATCTCCAAAAACAAATGAAAGTATATTTTTGGTTAACAATGGAGCGAAAAATTCTTACATGGGATATCCTAAAGAAACAAGGCCAGTATGGAGCCAACAAATACGCTTTATATTGTTCAGAATGTGAAGATGTGTTTCACCTTTTTTTAGTGCCATTTCACTAAACAAGTGTGGAATTTAGTTGTAACAACCCAGAAGATTTTGTTGATATCAGGTGATGATAGTATGGAGGAATGGTATTACTCTTTGAGCAAAGAATTAGCATTCATAGAGATCATATCCCTTCTCTGTTTTATTGTATATTTTTTAGGGTGGGCAATGAATCTCTGTGTTTTCTAGGACAAATATATTCCCGTAGAGGTCATGGAAAAGATAGTAAAGAAGATGGCAGTTGTTTTCAAATCAGAGCCTACAAAATATAAGAAGAGAAATATCAGAAGTCATGAGGTGATAGAGGATACCCCTGGTGGTTNAAGTCATGAGGTGATAGAGGATACCCCTGGTGGTTTTTTAATGGGGCAAGCCAAGGCCAACCCGCTCTTGTGGGGTAGGGGCGATCTTGTACATATCTGCAGAGCATTTCTTTGAATTTCGGTATACTCCAAGGAGATGTTCAAACATGAAAGTTGAGTTATTTGCAATTTGGGATTTATGATTATTAGCCAATTCCTTGAATTTGTGAAAGAAAAAAATATTTGGTGATTCACAGGTGGTTGTGGACTGTTTTAATGGAAAATTACACATCTAGGTGGCTAGTATAAAGGACCAAGATACTGGGTATATGATATTTATGG